>DVQP01000909.1:0-18518 GCA_018231745.1 Danaus eresimus | reverse complement strand
GCACCTCCTTCGTCTCGAACACTAAATGGTTTTACAAACCACCGAGAACCATGTTAAATCATTGCACAAACATCATGTTGATACATAAAACTTTAAACTTTCACAGTTTCTTTATCCGTTTTATCCTGGTGTATTTCTTCCGCTTCGGCTTTAAATTTTTCCTGGAAGATTATATTTCATATTATTATTTTGTTTTATGAAATAATTTGTGTTTAAATAAAAGACCTACCAAATCATATATTACTTTAACTACTAGAGAACAACTGGGACATGTGGCTACTTCTTCCCCGGCTAATAATTCTTCCTGTATCATAAAAGGATATTAACAAATATACCTGTTTTTATTTATTTCCATGTAGAAAAAAATACTAACCTTACTTATCTGAAATCTATCCCCACAAGGACAAGGGTAGTAATACATGTCCTCATCTTCATCGTATTCAAAATCCTCAATTTCTATTTCGTCATGAAATATCGTCATTTTAACTATTTTATTCAACTCTACATTGATGTATTAAACTATGGTTAATTTTTCCCTACCTGCTCGTTTTTAGAAAAGTTTATGAATTTTGTTTTTTTTTAATAACAAGCTTGCTGTAAGTTCTTGTTTTTTAAGATTATATTTCATATAAGAAAAAATGGTGGATGATTATTCTTTTACTTAAAATATGGTAATAGAAAAAAAATATTTCTTAAAATAAATATAAATACTTCACAAACATAAAATATTTATTAACTATAACGGATATTGATTCAATTTAATATAATGTAAAGGTTGACGTCACCAAGCTCGTATTATTAAGTCCTTGTTATAGAAAATCCAAGATATCAAATAAAACGAATTTATGAAAATAACCTTTATGTAATTGAAAAAAAACCTAACAAATTGATTTATATAATGTTATCATCTTCAAATTATAATGGTTTTTTATTTGTTAATACAAATACAATTTTAATGGACATTTATATATAGCAACATTGTTTTTGCAGTTACAATCGGCAACTTTAATGCACAAGTGTCAAACACGTCATTCATTCCATTCTCACAAAAGAGGATGATCACTGTGGTCTTGCAATAATTGTTATCAGTTTAAAATTTTTTTTTCTTATTTAAGTGGTGCAGTGTATAAATAAGTATTTGTTCCTGCTAAGTATAAAGTTCTAAAAATGTTTAGCTGGCTTAAAAAAGAAGGTGAAAAAACTGAGAGTATCGAAAATGTCGTCGAGGGTCTCAAAAGAATATACAAAACGAAACTTTTGCCGCTGGAATCACATTACCAGTTTCATGATTTCCATTCCCCACAACTTGAAGACCCTGACTTTGATGCAAAACCTATGATACTGCTGGTCGGTCAATACTCTACCGGCAAAACAACCTTTATCAAATATCTCTTAGAGAGAGATTTTCCTGGAATACGTATCGGGCCGGAGCCCACAACGGATAGATTTATAGCTGTTATGTTTGATGAGAAAGAAGGAATGATTCCTGGTAATGCACTCGTTGTGGATCCCAAGAAACAATTTCGACCTCTCAGTAAATTTGGAAACGCCTTCTTAAACAGATTCCAATGTTCGACGGTGAACTCCCCCGTATTGAGAGGTATTTCAATCGTCGACACACCCGGTATTCTATCGGGGGAGAAGCAGCGTGTCGACAGAGGTTACGACTTCACGGGTGTTCTGGAATGGTTCGCGGAACGCGTCGACCGTATCGTACTCCTTTTCGACGCCCACAAACTCGACATTTCAGACGAATTCAGACGTAGTATCGAAGCTTTGAGGGGGCACGATGATAAAATACGGATCGTTCTCAACAAGGCGGACATGATCGATCATCAACAGCTCATGCGAGTGTATGGAGCTCTGATGTGGTCGCTGGGCAAGGTGCTGCAGACGCCTGAGGTTGCCCGTGTGTACATAGGATCATTCTGGGACCAACCTCTCCGCTACGACGTCAACAGACGGCTCTTTGAGGACGAGGAGCAGGATCTCTTCCGGGACATGCAGTCACTCCCGAGGAATGCAGCATTACGCAAATTGAATGACTTAATTAAAAGGGCACGGCTCGCTAAAGTGCATGCTTATATTGTTAGTGAGTTAAGAAAAGAAATGCCTTCAATGTTTGGAAAAGATGGTAAAAAGAAGGAATTAATCAAAAATCTTGGTCAAGTGTATGATAGAATACAAAAAGAAATGCAAATATCTCCTGGTGATTTCCCTGATATCAAAAAAATGCAAGAAACTCTGGCAAACCACGATTTTACCAAGTTCCATCCGCTCAAACCCAAGTTGCTGGAGGTAGTGGACCACATGTTGGCCACCGACATCGCAAGACTCATGGACATGATTCCTCAAGAAGATGTCAATGTTGTCTCCGAACCTCTCATAAGAGGTAAGTCATTGTATTTCATAAAATATTTTTTTCCAACAATTAAAACAATAAGGCCCTCACAGGCCGGTCAAAGGTGCAATTGTTGAAGACAACTGAAATTATAAATTGTGTACCAAACTCATTTCTAAAATATCTTTATGAATAAATTTAAAATAATGTTCAATCAAATATTTCATAATAAGTTACAGTTTACCAGGAAATTGAACGGCCACAAACACTTCACATACCATATGAGTGTCTGTTAGCGGGTGCCTCAGTACAATAATTATCAATCTTATAATGCATATTCTCTAACAAGTTAAACACTCAAACCCGCAATACCTAACTTGGTTTCAGTCCCTCCTTATCACCAGATATTGACCTGAATAAACACTTATCATTTGATAACATAATGACTTCATTGCTGTTGCTATCAGATGTTCTCGTACAGCACCTTCACAATTCACATGCTTAACAAACTTTAAATTTCAATTATCACATGACCAAACACTGATAACACTGTTTCATATAATGTAATATGAAACTAACTTTGGCTGATTTACACTGTTTTTTGTTAATTTGAATAAATTTGTAATTTGAGCTCATCATATATCAGTTGCCTATATTTTATGACTCCTATAAATGTTTCCAGATATAGACCATATTTGTCATATGTCATGGAGACGTCTTGTTCTTATACAAGAATTAATTGCAAAGATTTTACCAAACATTAAACAAATTATTCCCAAGAGATGTTGCTTTCAACTCCGACATCAAATTAGAGATGGCATGCTCAATGTACCCGGTTAAAATAGCATTATTTTCGGAAGAATAATCAAAATTATGAAATTAATGACAAAAAATAATGATCATTTATTAAAAGTCAGGGGAAGTGCTTTCATAGCATATTGTAAAGGTATAGAGCAGGAGTTTCATATTACAGAATGATTTGCCTGTTCTGTAACAACATTCTTGTGTGTTGCAACAAGTCTTCAGTTGTTCAAAGTACTTAGGTTAGTTTTCGAATGCTGATATCACTGATATTTCGAGCATTGTTTTATTTAACAATATGTACATATTTACAGTCATAATGTAATCGCAATTCTTAACTCCATAAACTCACTCAATATGACTCACTCGAATTCACTAAATATGCCTATAGTTTTACGTAAGATCACTCTCAAATTGCTGGTTTGATACTAATGGAACAAAAGTAAAATTTCTTAACTGGTAATTAAGTAAGTTAGTGGGTAAGTGTAACCTCCTTGAAGAATGTCGGTCGATGACCTCTGCCATTGTTCTGGTCGGTATTTTTAATTATAACTTTCACTTCATTTATTTGAACGAGTCGTTACTAATCCCGATCTATGACATGCGACGTATCCCCCTCGTCTCCTAATATGAACGGGTTGCCCTCACACTTGCTTTAAACGGAAGGTTCAGATCCAAATAATGCTAAAACTTTTTGATTCGTAAATCTGTTGAATTTATTTACATATCGTTTTGTCATATTTAGTTTTTTTCTCTCACTCAGTCGTGTCCTAGCACAGTACAATCAACCATTTACGAATTCTCACTCCTTACAATAGCATAAGTAACGTCAATGGCCCAAACAATTTAAAATGTTTGGCAACGATCATTAAGTCATAATTTTAATAGTCATTAATTACTGCAATGAAACGCCTTTCGACACTCTAGTGACTTATTTAGCGAGACGAGAAATCAATAGTAAAAGTTCCATCGTGTGCATTATGAGAAGAAATAAATCTTATACAGCAGTTCACTGCCGTCTGCCCGCTAACAATATTTATAGTACACAAATATCATTTGCTACTATCGCTCGTCGTGAGTACCGGAACCCACAGCGTGTTGCTTCTGATGTTGACATTTCATATTGTCCTCGATGCAAGTTGTACCTAGCTAGACCCTCATCATCTGTAGCGCTTCGTGTATCATGTACAGTACTTACTAACATGTAATAAGCATCATTGTCTTTAGGTCCTGAACACTTAGACAATGTTTTCCGATGCCTCTTAATGATAAATATATAAATCATCGTTTGTCAAGTAACAAGTGTGTCGGTTCTGTAATAAATGCGAGGCCGGTGACGAGCTGCTGCCCCCAGCTCTCGCTCCCACTACCCGCTCTCCTGCACCCTCGTGGTTCGTGAATGCATGTTTGAGTAACTCTCGTGTTTGTCGAAGGCGAGGCCGACAGCCCGGTGTCGGAGGTGGTCCGGCGCCTCCATGCCCGTCGCGGCTTCCTCGCAGGTAAGCTGTGTCGGGTCTCGGAGCTCTCGTCCCTAGTCTCATGTCCGTCATGTGCTCATTAAAGAAACGCTTGTGCTGTAGTAACTCATCAATGTGTTAGCTCTCTTCTGTTGAAAGTGACGACAAACTTCTTAACATCCACAAGCATATTTTGACTAAGCCGCTCGATCGCCGCTCCAATAACGTTCTTCTGTATTCGTTTCGCTGATGGTTCTTCTATCGATTCTACATCATTATAATATAAATTTGTTTTTATGTATGTGCCGCTTATTGTTTCACATGTGTTTAGTATGCTATGCTGTCAGTTTGTTCTTTCTCTAAGCTCTTCGATGGAAAGTGGGTCTGCTTTTTACGTTCCGTTGTTTATATGTGATCGTAATGTTCTAATTGCACACATCTCTCATATAGAAACATTGAGTGTACTCACTCTCTACCCTCACTGACTGTCTTATTATGTATGTATCTTTACTAACTGATGTCCATGGTCAACATATCTCTTATGACTGTAACTAGTTTACAGGTTTTGGTTAATTTGTAAGATTTTATTTGTTCATTATGATAGTAAACAATCTCTTCTCATAAATAAATTCACAAACTATTATCACAATGTATTATAATCGACCTTCGATCGTGACGTACACGAGATGTTGTGTAAATTATGTTAATTCTGATTCGAAATGAGTCACAAATTCACAGCTACGGCAACACTCACCGGCCATTAACAAAGTTATACACGAGCAATATATTCCATACAATAAAGAAGTTTTTTACAGACGTGTTTTATAAACTACAGCACAAATGCCTGAATTAGAGAATACAGACTACAGACACAGCTGTGTGACAATAATCATAAACACTTTGTCTTATTAACAGAGACTATCGAATATGACGTTTGAGATATTAAATGTTAACGTCAATGGCTTTCCTCACAGGCTTCAGAACATATAATAAGTATGTGATATTACTTCATATTACCACAATCTCTTTGAAGATGAACAATTACAGATTTATTAACGAATTGCATGGCATTGCATAGATGGTAAGTCATACAAAAAAAACTCTACCGAACAAAGACAAACGAGCGCCGGCCACAGCAATGACGCTAATGCGGAAACGTAATTAGGGCCAGCGATAGTTGAACTTGTTCGTCAACGGATCACTGTTGTGGAAACAATACACCTGACGGTTTATTAATGTTAACGAATATAGTCGCTGCTGCGGGCAGTTGCCGTGTTGAAGGAACTGTACTATTGTACAATTAAGATTCACTTTAATTTACAATAAATAGTAAGTCTTGCTGATATCGCAGGAATGCTTTTCTCTCATAGAAGGGAAGTGATGTAATTTTAAATGTTATGAATTACACCTTTACAGTTCATAGAACTGTCCAAAGTGGATCAAACGATTAAAGTGACATTCCAGTGACGTAATTCAAATAAGGAGAATTCTTCGTGAATAATCGAAGTGGTTTCAATGTGAACAGGCGATCTAATCGTTTATCAAATCGCATAACAACGACTCTACCGCACACAGATAAGAAAGTAATACATAGCGTAAAGGTGACAAAGTGATCGAATGTCAACGAGCTAAGTGAGCAACTTGGTGTTTCATACTAGCTAGAGCAGCTACTGTCAGTTTGACTGACCGTATGGGCGCAGAAATTGAGTATGACAGTGGTACAGTTTTATTGTAAAGTGAATATAACACAACGAATATGTATGATGCAAGAGTCTTTTGGGTCCAATTTATTTACATTTTTTTTTTGGTTGACTTTCTTGAGATGGCCGTTACGTGTCGTCATCGATGAAACCAATAGCCGTTAAAAATGACAAAGATATTGAATATCAAAAATAATTAATTATATTACAAAGATACCTATAAAATAACTTTATATATTGCATCTTCAATATCATACGAACATGTTAAACAATTTCTTGTTGAACGCATTTATAATGAAAAGAGCAGACAACGAGAGCGCGACCGATACTTTCCCCTCGGCTTACGCTCACTGCGAATTCGACTCGTTGACTTACTACTTTTACTATTAGATGGTTATGAACTTATTAAAAACAAATTTAACCGAACCGATCATGTTCACATCAGGTTGATACCAACGAATACAACGAGCTCTTGACTCCGTCACCTATACAAGCGAAGCTTATTGAAGCGATTCATTATCTAAGACTAGACGCGGACGGGTTTCGGCTTAAAGGAATGGGGATTATAAGGATGAATGTAACAGTGACGTCTGAGCCGACCGGCTACCTCGGCCGGAAGTGGTACCATCGACCCCAACTTACATAGAGCTAGTGGATCGTGGCTACAGACTCTTAGGCTGGACTTAATGAACAGGTGACATCACTGTGTAGTTACTGGTCCACAGACGACCTGCTGTTTCTACATTGGCGGGTCGACAGCCTCTTTATTTATTATCTGCAACCGGTGACTGATCACACAGAACATTTTAATTAAAAGAAATACTAAATATTTTAAGATTAATGATCTAAGTTATAAAGTTTTGCAGATTCGGAGAAACTTTTAACGCTTTATATGAATTGCTCGATGATTTTAATGATGATTATTTCAAAAGCAAAAACTGTGGAGAATCTACGCTTGGATTTAATTTTGTTTATTCTCATCTGAATACGCCTTCAATGATTCATGTTTTTATGAATGTTCTCTAAATATCCAAGAATGTTTTTTATTGTACCTATCAGTATGGTACCCTTGTGTTGTGGAGGAGGGGTTCTGGTCGCCGATGTCTCTAGCTGATTGTGGGTGCATTGTGCTCTGTCCACGGTGACGTCACTCCCAGCCGCTGTTCGACTTCTATTCAATGAAATCCTCATTGTCCACCGTCCAGCCTATATACAATACAATGACCGCTCGTCCTTATATGACCTAGATTCTTCAGAGATTTACCATTTTAATGCCACGTAGTCGTTTCCTTTATTTCTCATACAAATCTCTCCTATTAATATAAACCAGCAGTTCTGCTTACCGTGCGCTAACATATATTAACTGTATAATAACAGTTTAAAGTCCGTTGGGTAAAAATTTGTTCGCAAGAAATTAAATCGAAGTCAAAGAGCGTGATACTGAACATAGAGAGAGTTATGTTGATTGTGGGACGCCGATGAATTTAATATACACAGACAGACGGACATGGAGACATCTCGCTTCAGTGTAGCGCTTGATATGATTGGTACCAATGTGTAGCGGTGGTTTTAATTATAACCGATTTAAAGAAGCATCTATAACATTGTTGTATGTTCCAATGCATCATGTAAACCGTAAAGTCACATGAGATGTAGGATTTTGTTACCGAAAATCGAGGACACGCTCATAAATATAGTTTAGGTTCAAGAGTAATAAAAACAGTAGCACGTGACACACGACTTGTATATTAATTGTGCTCCAATACAATAGCTGAGTCATGTTGAGGCTCGTGTGCTCCCAATATCCAATGAAAGCACCGGCGTCGCATACCGGAACGTCCCTGCGGAGGTGCCTCGGTACAATGCTACATTAGTATATCGGAATACTGTACACGGCTTATATGTACTCGTTAAACTTGTACTGTTATATAATATATGTATATCATTCTTTTGTTGCCGTACTGCACCTGTGTTATACTTGTCAAAATATCTTTATTAAAAGTGTGATTATGTTTTAACACCACCGTCCCAGCCCATTGAGGGTCGGAGACCTCTTTTATCTGACCCAGTCAATGTCATGCGAATGCGGGTCCGCGACAAACATTCGCTCGATCGATAGTTAAATAACAAGAGTTACTTTAACACACAGCTTATGAAGTCGTAATCGGTATCATATTAATATATTGTTATATTTACTAGTCGACATAACATTAATCGGCACGAACACTCTGAGACGGGCTTAGTCTGTAATAAATAAATAGTAGCCGTCCGTTGGAAGCAGACATGAATTATCGGTAAAGCTTTAATATTAGTGTACTATTGTTGGATTGTGTTGGTGATACCAAACGCCCTTTGGTACACTGCGACAGTCATCAGGCATACAATGTTGTTCTGTTGTGTAGCATTTCTCGATATTATAGTAAAAATGAACTTTAAGTTTTATTTTAAAAGCAGAATTTTCGACTAGTATTTTCATGCATTATTATTAATGTTTTTGAAATATCTTTTTTATTATTTAACTGCTGCAACTGTATACTCTTATTATAAAAGCGAACGAAATCCACGGGAATGTTACATCATATGAAGTTTACATCGCATTTATTAAAATATCAGCATTGTTAGTTGGATGGACAGGTTTAGTGGATCATAATTTTTCAAGTATCATTTGATACAATAAGTTTGTGTGCCGGCTGTTTATTCTATTGTAAATTATCATATCATTTCTTTCTCTCGACTTTGTGTAATGTTCAAAGGTCCTCTATCTTCTTCTATCTTTAACTACTGAAAATAAAATCCTAAAAGAATCTTCAATCGACCAAGGAATGGAAATGTTTGCAAAATTAGCAAGATAATACAAATTTTTCCACCGGTTACTCGGTGACATTAATACTAAAAAGTGTCACAACAGTGGCACAAGGAACCTTCTGTAAAAGTTGCCTTGCTCGTCTATAGACACCCCAAAATAAATTAATTTTGTAGTTAGCAAATTTAACAATAAGTATTCTTCTAAGGTCTCGCCTGCACCCCCTTTACATATTTTTTAAATCTTATGCCTTCAGATCATGTAAAAAAAAGTCCAAAGAAAACTAATTTAAACTGAAATCACCTCCGTGGAATAAGTCTCTGAATGGCGTAGGCTGAATTAAGCTGAGTTCAACTAAGGAGATACTTAGCATTGTCGACCAATTTCACTGTAACTTCCAAATTAAAGAACGTCTTCTTAAATCCCGAAGTCGACATATCGCAACAGCTTCAGTTATCAATTATTGAAAAGTAAATATCTGATAACTTAAAATAGTTTGGAAACTAAGTAGAGGAAGACAGCGCCTTCCAACAGAAACTTTCTTTTCCCCACATTGCGCAGGTTCCTGCTATTACATATAAGAGTCCTGACCCCTCTTTTGGTCCAGGGCTTCTCCATATCAGCGGCATTCGCTTGAAAGAGCATCGTTGTTTATGATATGCCATATGCGCTTTTCCATACGTAAAACATGGTGTCTTTTGTAAGTCGTGTGCAGCTTTGTCTTACATAAATAAGTACCAATAAAAACCTCCCAAATGAATTCCTCCTATGTTGAAGTGATACGAGGGTGGCGGTATTAACACTTACCATGAGGTGGGACATCTGTAATTTTACATTTTTTATTACCTGAAAAACTCGAGTAAGTCTTGGTAATGAAATAATGATATTAATAATATATAATGATATGTGTTATATGTGGAAGGGTTCAAAAGCAAACATCGAAACTGTCGATATTTATTTTAATCTGAAATATTTATTGCAAACTGGTAGTAAGTTTATTGTGAGTTTCACTTTATAGAGCGTTACACAAGAAGCTGTTGGAATCCTGTATGTTACGTAGTTCCCAGTAGTTTTTCTTTTAGCGGTAGCGGTGGTATGTATGTAAGCACGTTCCCCCGACCACCGACCACCGACCACCTACCACCGACCACCGACCACGTACCGCGGACCGCTCCTGGCGGTGTTCGCGTTCAACTTCCGCGAATAACCATTTCACTTGCTACGTGTTGCAACTCACAATTAACACCTTCTACTGCCGACAAAAATACTCACTAATTATATTACATTGTAACTTCCTCGTCACTTTAGAATTTATAATATATATTAACATTGATTCGTTTCTTGTTAAACAATATATGTAGTAAAATAAACAAATGTTTTAAAAGTCCCCGACTGTCCACGGTCACAGTTCATACGCTGTTCTTATTTACATTAATTAGCTTGAAATCTCGTGTTGCTTCTCCTCTGTCATCTCAGCGTCCATGTATCACGCGAAGGGTGCACGCCGGGGGCTGGAGGAGTCAGGCCGGGGCGAAAGGCGAGTCCAGTCGGTATGTGCTGGTATTGCGTGGGCGACGGATGCGCTTCCTTCTTAGCGGCGATGTCTGTATCCTCAGACCTTGACTGTCCGCTCCCAATTCTCAAGTCGTCGAGAAAATTGCATCTCCGTGTCAATTTGTACCTCCTGTGATCTTCTTCGCTCGTCCGTCCGTATGTTGTGTTTGTGTCTCTGTCACCTCTCGTGCTATGAACCGTCTGCGGCGCCTGCTCCGTGACGATCTCGGTAGTGTTCACTCCTTTGACTATATTACCTTCAAAAATACCAACTCGGCCATTACCTCGACTTTTGGGCTAATATTTATTTTCATGATTAGATTCTGTTCTTATCTAACGCCAATGTTATAAACGATCTGAAGGCGAAGTTTGTTTTTACGGTACTTTTATTATTTTATCTAGCGCGTGTCATTTGTCTCCTATGTGTGTATATCCTGCTTGTAATATTTTATTCTCTGCCTGTCTGTGTCTTCGCCCGTCTGTTTTTGTTTTACTTTCACTAGTCGTGTGGACGCTGCCTCCTACATTGATAGTCATTTGCATTTTTTTTATTAATACACCGTTCTCATGTTCAGTTTACTAAAATTAGTCAAAGGTTCGTCATTTTCCCAAAGCTTGTTGTTAACAACAACTTATTAGTAAAAAATGTTTTAATATTTGTTTGTGCGAGATAGAGAGTAACTCTTTCCTTCTGCGTCCCCCCTCACCCGCCAGTAATCCAAAAAGGTTCCCTTAAGTAATAGAGTAGTGTAATTTATATGCAAGGTAAGTCATTCATCATCTGTCGTCTATCGAGTCATACAAACATTTTCTCAATAGTTACCGTATTTATTACTTTTCCATCATAACATCATTCTCGCCTGGCCTTCTTCGTCACAGCACGTCTTCGTTCCTATAAATGAATGTATCATAAACCTTGTAGTCAGTGACACTGCTTCAGGTCCTACCTATAACAGTACGGTGTACCTATGTATGTATGTATGTCATGTAGAAACCAGCGGTTTTTAATTGTGACGTGCGGTCGCTATGATTTATGATGGAAATAAATATTAATTTATAACTTAGCTTCGCTCTATAGGTGTCTAGCTCTAGAATATTAAAAATATAAAATACAAAGTGACAATGAAGTCATATTTTTACCAATACAATATTTCAGTAAGATATAAAGCTTCTAATGAATGCAACTTCATTTACCTTTTGCTAAAGAATATTATAATATGGTTCAGAGTAATATTTTGACGACATCGCCTTAATTTAACCGGCGGTCTTTCGCGTTTTGTATGATCAAATGAAAAATTGTTGTCCTTGTCAATTATCCGAATAATAAATTTACTTCGCATCATGGTTTGATCAACGCAAACTATACTTATTTAAACAGTGTATAGTATTTTATATCGTTGTTTTTTTTTTAATTTAAATTGATGGAAAATTTAATATTAGAAATACAGATTTACGGATGTTTTTAAAATTGCGGGCAGACCCTATAATATTATTTTTATGAGTGTCTTACGATGTGTCGGGGACGTGTTATCTGTTTTCTCGAATATTATCTTCTGTGATCATTGAACACGTCTCTCGTGTTCCGATCATGATGGAACATGATCAGGTGATCGGTCCCCGGGTCACTTGTGTCCGTTGCGATCATTTCCGTATGTGCACGTTTTGTTATACTTGCGTGATGAGTCATCGACAGCATCACGTCCTGGAGCCGTTCGTCTGTAAACAAAACGCTTACTGTTGTGACACAAACAATAATTATATCAAACAATACAACTTATCTCATGGCGAATGGACCGTTTCAGTGCAGTATGTCAGTGGACGGTACGTATGAATTTAACTTCGACATTATTTATAATAGAATGATGTAATGTACTGATAACGTCTGATTCATCGACGGACCTTCGTTACAGATGTTGACATTTACAGATCGGACGCTCCAGCGACTCTGAAAACATCTCGTAGTTAATTATGCAAGCAGCGGAACGAACGCTTTTTTATTCTCCTGATTGATAACCGACCTAAATTTTTTTCCACAATTGAATTGCTAAGTTAGCAAGCAGCAATGTCCGAAATCCCGGAAGTGGAATACTGTATAATGTGCATTACAATAAAATGAAAAAAATAACCATACCGCTTTATATAGCATTCATTTTGTAACATTTTAATAAAATTGATATAAATATTATGCAAGTGTTAAGAGAAAAGTCTACCAAATATTCTAATTGATGTGTTGTTTAGAAAATTGCGCTAAGCCATTTGAAGATCTTATAAACTTAATTTCATTTGATTCTATTTTATCGTTACGTAAAATAGAATGGAAGGTAAAATGGCATTACGCAATGAACACAATAAAAAAATATATTTATTCCGTGTGCAACATTATAATAGTGTAGTGTTTAGTGGAGCAGTGAGTCGTGCGGTGCGGCGGCGGTAACAATGGATGTGCGTCACTTAACAAAATAATTATTACTTTTAAAACGCGGGGCTGGACGAGCGACACGACCTTCATCTGGACATCTCGTCAGCACCCACCCCTCACACTGATCTCTGATCAGTAGTGGAATTTTACTTAAACTCGCTACCTCCTCCTCGAGAAAGGATTTAAACTCGATCCGATTTATTTATACAACAACTATTTATAACACGAGGAGTGTTGGGTTTACTGACGATAGAATTCCATTGTAGAGTATACTCGCTAATTGATGACGACCTGCCGCGTGTCTCCGACGGGGTTTGGTGATGTCGGGACTTCCGCCTCACACCGGATATAACATTGCTGTCATTTACCACATTTAAAGTTTAGTAATAGAACGAATAAATTGTATCCTCGTGTCCGACTTATACAGACCACTATCCCGACGTCTATTTCTTAGATTAGCGCCGCACGTCCTTTACAGAACGACCGAAACTAGTAATTAATAAACCTGGAACCAAGGAACAGGCACAGCTGTGAAAGTCTTATCGTGGATTACTTTTTTATATTTTCGATCTTATCGTTCCAGGAGGTGCCTTCGAGGGAGTGGAGGATCAAGTGTCTCCCTTCGGTTACGGCCGGGGGGAGGGAGTGGACGCTGGTCACGGGGACCCCGAGTGGATCTGCAGCAAGGAAAAGCCTCACTACGATCAAGTCTTCCAGTCGCTCAACCCCACAGACGGGAAGGTCACCGGCGCCGGTACGTGTCCAACATGCACACATTCACAACCCCTCGTACACACACACTCGCAGTCCTCTATGATGGTAGAACTGTCGCTGCAGAGCCTGCTGTCCGCCGCTCACTGCTGTTCTCTTCTCACGGAACTCGACGTCCGCTCTCGTCGCCATCACACCGTCCTTACCGATACTAACAAAATAACAAACACATTGTCTCTGGCCATTCAGAATTGTACTTCCATCTCACAGTTGCTTTTGAAGGAATCCTCGTCCAGCTTAGAGGACGGAGCGCCAGAAGCTGTTTTTATTCACAGCTTGCCCGATACCTCGTCGTCGGACCCAGACAGTTGTGAGGGTCTCGACTCCGACCTGGACGACAGTCAGGACACGGACACGGACCGCGACCCCCCGTGTAGTCCAGACAGCGAGCAGACACCCCGCTCTATACGCTCGGCATTGTTTTGTGTGAAGTTTACTTTGCTCTTGTTGCTCAATTTGTTAAGTATGTATGTTATAGCGGAAGCTGTCTTTGTCGGCTCGTTGTATGCGACGACGGGACGCACTTGTTTAGAGTTTGATGTAGAGAAGCAGCCGCGGGGACTGTACGAGAACATAAAGTGGTTCACGGTCGGTCTGCAGCGAGACCGGGTCCAGATAGACTCACTACTTCAACTGTTCTATCCTCAAAATATAATACTTCTGTTAAAGTATCTACTCTCAAACTTGGAATCGACTGATCGCTAGTTCTAATATATATCAAGCCCCCCCCCCACCCCCGTCACTGACTTACCGTCCGATGTGTCGACAGCCGCCAAGACTGAGATGTTGAAGTCCAAGCTACCGAACAACGTGCTCGGGAAGATCTGGAAGCTGGCGGACATCGACAAGGACGGCTTTCTGGACGAAGAGGAGTTCGCGCTCGCCATGCATCTTATACGAGTCAAGACCGACGGCCACGACCTGCCGGCGGAGCTGCCGCCGCACCTCGTCCCGCCCTCCAAGAGAAACTAGCGCCGCAGGGGCCTGGCTGCTGCCCGCCTCCACTCCCACACACCCTCACACAACCCTGGCCCTTGTCAGAGTCAGCGGCGGACGGCGAGTCAATCGAGATCATTATTAATAGTTGGTAAACGTTGTTTGTAAAATCTTGAGTAACCTACGAAGACAACAAACTCTGCTGCGGCTGTTCTTATGATTGTCGGATGCGCGGTTTGTTCTTAGCATTCTTGTTATTACGTTTTTAATGTTAGCTTTACGACTTAATTTATTATCGTTGCGAGACTCTTTGGTGCTTCAGAGATTTAATTCTTATATGGCTACTTTATGAATTACAAATTATTTATCTTGTATATTATAAGTACACACGTCATCATAGCCACTGGTGCGTTCTGCTCATGGCCATAGCATCGTTCATGTTCTAACTTGTTCCTATTAGTATTTTCGGTCTAAATTATAAAAATCATCGTTTATTTAACATTATCCGGTTAACATTGTCCGGTCGTCTCGTCTCCATATTATTTTATAATTTTTTTCGACGTAGCGTTCAGTGCCTTCTCTGATGTTTTTATACGAGGGACGGCTTGATGTATAGTAGGTTTACCGTGTAGGGCTCCGCTAGCGCCCCGGGGGCTGCGGGCTCCAAACGCAAGGGTCTGTATGTAAATATGGTATTTTGATGATGTTTTGTAATGCACTGCGGCGCCTGTCTTCTGCTCACTGCGTGTACATAAACAAACAAACAAACGAACATGTAAGTGAATAATATGTAAATGTATTTATCATAAATTATACACGGAGTGTAATAAATAGTTAAGAAGCTGTGTCTTGTTTTATTGGACCTCACGAGGTCGTGATGTCTACATCCCACAAAATATTTATATTTTATAACTTTTACAGTAATGTCGGAGGTTAACTGACGGAAGTGTCTTTTGTCCACGTTTTTTTTTAATATAAGATGTGAACCGCTCTTGTCATGCCCCGGGCGCTACAAGTCATGTCTTTTAACCAGATATAATATTTACCGTATCTATATTTATCAAATACAGAACTTATAATTTCACAGAGCTCAAAGTTAACCCAAAAAAACTGTTGCGTGGTGTCACATCACTCCAGATCAGTAACGTAAACTTTTTAAATCCAATGACAGACAAATTAAATATAATAAAAGTATGGAACTCGCGACAACCCGCTCACTCACGTTAAAATCAAGCTGCTTCAAGAGATTACTGACGGTTATTTTACAATATTGTTCAGTTACCGAATCATTACAGTAACTTAAACATGTGTGTCCGTCCGTTTCTTTAACGTCCTACAGCCCTTGGTTTTGTCCACTCCTGACAGCCGACTCTTCGCAGGCCTGTGTAGCTGAAGGTGACCACTTGCCATCTATACTGGAAGTGACACATCTTCCTCCAAGACACAGACAAAATCAAATGTATAATAGAATAAAATGTTGTCTTGTTTCAACTGTACAATACATTTTGGATTCCATATAAATAAATATATCATAGAAAATTGTACAAACACTCGTTTGTTGAAATAAATAGGAAGTTGTGTTTCATTTGTAAATAAAATATACTTTTAAATTTGAAGTATCTGTTAGAGACATGAGAATCAATGTATATGGAAGTTACTGCAGAACTCAAGAAAAAAACCTTAAGGTATTTTCAAAAATGTTTATTATTAAAATCAATTATTTAAATCTTAGCTAGAATCATTTTGGTTACCTAGAGACAGAGTCCAATTCTCCTATCCCTATTATTTTTAATTTTCTTTTTCTTTTCTAAATGTGATACACGAGTTAGCTCGGTACCTTACATGAACACTCTTCTGTTCCCACACTTTACTATAAAATTTATTACCTAACTACTGATCTGTGTCATCTCGACATCTCTCTCATCGATAACATTGTTTTATAATAATTCTTCTTAAATAAAACTTTATCCCAAAATAAAATTTTGTAGTTGAATATTAACTCTGTCAATCCAGAATGGATTGAATGCACAAAGTAAATATATAACAATAAACATGTTTTAAAATAACCACAGGATATATTTTCTTGTCTTAGATATATAAATATGGAAATGGGTCACAGCTGCTGTAGCTACATGAGAGGAGAGGATGCGGTTCACTGGGGGTGTGGCGGCTGGTTGCCGGGCGGCCCGGGCGGACGCACCTGTCTCCTCAGTTGCTCCACGAGCTCTGGGTTGGCGGCCTGCATCTGTTGCGCCAAGGCCTGGCCCGCCTCCAACAACGACGGGGCCAGTGCGGCGTCTGAGCCGAGCAGGCCACCCAAGCCGCCCCCGGCGCCCGCAGTGTTGGCCGTCATCAGGCCCGAGATGAGATGCTGCATGTTGGGATCCGAGAGCATCTCGGTGGCCATGTTGAGGAGCGCCGGGTTTTGCAGCAATCCGCCCAGGTCGAGCGGCGGCCGTTCCCCGCGCTCGGCCAGTTTCTCCTCCGCCATCTTGAGGTTCTCCTTGTAACTGTCGTTGTCCGGTTCCAGCTGCACGGCGCGGGCGAAGGCGTTGCGTGCCTCCGTGTGCCTGTCGAGCGCCGTGAGAGCGATGCCCAGTCGTCCGTAGGCCTTACCGTAGTTGGGTTGCAGTGCCAAAGCAGCCATGGCGTCGGCTACGGCGGACTCGTGTTCCCCAAGTTTGAAATGTGCCGCCGCTCGGTTGCAGAAGAAAACAGAGTTCTGAGGATCAAGTTCGATGGCACGGCTATACTTTTCCAGGGCTTCCTTATGACGCTCGGCTTTCATAAACTCGTTACCTTCGTTCTTTAGTTTTTCAGCCTCTACGCGATCGGCCGGAGTCGCCCCTCCTCGCTGTTTTTTCACGAGCTGGAGAAGGTCGACTCCTTTGGATAGTTCTTCAGGAGTCAACTCGAATGCGGTTTCAATGCATTGTACGCCGACTTCCACGCTCTCTCTCGAGTCGGCACTTAGCGAGTCACTTTCGAGCTGTTGTTTTAAGAAATTTATTATGCTCGCCGCGACTATTTTTATTTCTGACATTTTAATATCTCTGAATATCGTGAAATAAACAGTATATAATTAATATTCAATCAATTTCCTAAAATGCTTCTTGGATCTGACGAAAGTTAATTCCTCAACTCTAATATGACAAGTCATTGACAAATGACAATTGACAACTTAAAGCGATAGATAATTAAAAAAAAACTAGATTAGTACTAAAAAAAGGAAATGAATCTAATTCATTAATTATAAAAAACTCAGATCTTGAAAAATTATTTCGACGAACGCACCAATTATTAGAATACCTAATGGATTAAAGTTAGCGACGAGTTGTATTTTCTATCGTTTAAAAAATACCTTATTTTCTTTCTTCTCTCGTCCAGGTATATAAACATGCAAAACAATATTAGTGACTCTTACATAGCTTAAATAAAAATAAACTATAGATGAGTGATAATATGAATGGAATTTATTTTTTTAATACAAATATTATTCGAGGGGTTTTATAAGTATGTGACTAAAAATATAAATTTGACATCTGGGCTGTTAGGTTACATGTTTTTGCCCAGTTTAATTTGTAATATTTGGTGGGTTTTTCAAAAGTACAAGCGGGAAAATTGTAAAATTTAAAATATTTACTTAAATAATAGTTTTTGTTGCAAAAAGTAGTTGTAAATAATAAGCAAAATTATAAATAGTGTAATTATATAAAATTAAATATGTATAAATTAT
>DVQP01000908.1:0-18521 GCA_018231745.1 Danaus eresimus | reverse complement strand
TATTGGGTGCTGTAGCCCTCAATAAGTTGCCTGAATTCAATTCCAATTACAATTCGCACGGAATAACTTGGAGTGTAAATAATAATAAAAATGGTTTTCAGTTTTCGTTATCGGTGTGACGCCATATCGGCGCAGGCGCAACGAGAGGCTATCAACAACTAAGTGCTAGGTTTTCTTGTACTACCAGCCTTCCAGATTATTCGTTTACCGAAAATGTAACAAAAAATGTTTTGGATGCAGAGTATTTCGATTTTATTTTCATTTCAACATAACTAGTAGATTATAAACCGGCAACTTTCGACATTATTTCCATCGCATTTGCTGTCACGGATTTTTTGTGTCAATACAATGAGAGCAATGTTTTTATTGAAAAATAATACATTTAAGTAACATTTCTATTGCACATATATTTTATATTTCCATTATCACACTTCGTTTGAAACTTCTATAAGGAAACCTTTATCATTACCACCGACTGTTTTCTTAATAGAAATGACAACATGGTGAATTAATATAATTTATAAAATAATGATATTTTATCGAATGTCAAGCGACACGACGCTATCATATCATTTGATAAGGATGACAGAAACACACAGCTCGTAGAGTCCGCTTCAAACAAACAAACAAATTCCGCTGGTTCGGAAACAGATCGCATGAAGAGTCCCTAACAATAGTTTGTTTACCAGTACTTTGATCACAATTAGTTGAGCAATCATTATTATTTTCCAGTTCAGTTATACTCAGCAATTGACAAATGCTTTCTGTGTCAACAATGGCTTTGTGTTTTGGCGTAACGCTTGCCTCATTTGCATTTTCTTCAAACCGGTCGTCATCATTTACGATTGTGACAATTATTCGGCTGTGAAAACAATCGAACCGTCAGCGAGTTGGCGAGTCAGCGAACAGTCTGTCATAAATCAGAAGGCGCTAAGGATCGAGTGAGCAGTCAGGTGTTGTGTAATCGAGGGGTCCCTGCTCCCCCGAGCAGCCCTCGTCCCTTCATGGATCCGATCGGCGGCGTGAACATTCGTGGCACGTCCTTTGTTGACCGTTTTGTTTTGGACTGCCATCCGGTTCCTGATGGTAGAGGTGGGGGGGACAGGTGAGCGCAGGCCGCAGGTACCGTCCGCGTCGGCAGTCAGTCCACCTCGACGCGCTGAGCTGCGCGCGCGCCTCGATCGCACATAAATACAGTAAATATGGAAATGGCGAGTCAGTCCGCGACAGGTGCTCGACCGCGGCGTTCGTGCACGTGTACTGTTAGTGAGTGCGCCAGCGCCGCTTTCCCTGCCTCAAACACCGGTAAGTTTTCACTCCTTGTCGGTGATGTTTTTCGGTACAGGACGTTACCTTCCGTTCCTGTCTTCTCATCGTCGCCAGTTAGCTTGCATCTGTCGTTGTCGGTGCAGCTGCTATTCGATCAATAGGTGGTATAAGTTTTTTTATCACATGATGTCACTTTAAGCTGAATGAGTTCGCCCTTCGCTAGCGTCTTGGGGTTCTAATACAATTAGTAGAGTAGGTAGCACTGTTCACACGGGCCACGGCGGTTCAATTCGCGAGGTGCTGTTACTTGGTAAATATTGTTCGTCGGTTGGCTATATGTCGTAGGTGTTCGTTTTTCTGTTCGATAAGGCTGTTGCGTGCGTGTACAAGTGCTCTTATCGATTCCACACATGCGTCACTTCGATAGTTATCTTTGGCGGATCTGGGTCATTGTTCTTTTGAATTTCATGTGTTGCACTTTGATATTGTTTCCATGAACGGCTTTAATTTAATAATAATAATGTCTGATATAAATCAGTTGCTCACATTTTTGGTGCAAAAAGTCTCATAATGTTAGCTTATTCAATAAACAAGATTATCCTAAATAAAGTGCTTTTATAAAATGTCACATAATTGTCGACTGTGTTATAATCAATGAACCTATTTAAAATAAAATAAATAAAAATAAACTGCATAAAAATAAAACTGTCATTGTAAGAATGCCAATTACAAATTCTTACATACTCTAGGCATGACGATTGTCCTCGAGTATTTGGCTCTGTGCAACAAAAAAATTCCCACCAACAAAATGATGACTGAAACGATTTATTTACATAATACGTAGCTGTAGAATAATTAAAATTTTACACAAAATGTTTCTTTAAAAACGTATTCCAAAATAAAAACCGATAATTAAATTTACCCATTACCAACATTACAAGTTAGTTTACTGCAATTGCAGTACTTACGATGTTTCATTACAGTTGTTAAAATAACATAAAAATGTAGGTATGAACTATTATTAAAAAAAATCATTGACTGCAAATACTGTCGAAAATATCAATAGAAAAAAAATGTTGATTAGGAAATAAAACCTATTTACAATGACCTTATTCTGTGACAATGATATTTTTCCATGACTGGTCATCCAAGCAAGTCATTTAAGGGAAATAACTCGCAAAAGGCTTTACATACCCATAATTTGTAACCGGCTCGTTAGAATAACTCATTTAATATAACTAGTTTGTGAACACATCATTAGTGCTAGAAATGCTCATATCATTAACACCTCGACATGTAGAATAACGGTCCCAGTTCGTACATTCGTTAAACATACTCCTCAATTACAGCTGCTTGTTAGTCTTGTGATAGATGAACCAATTGTGACCTTTAACAAAATGTCACAACGGGAAAAACTATAACGCACTTAGTTTAGAGCGGGCATAGTCACGAGAATGTATTTGTTCATCGTAAACAAATGACAGAGACACCTAATCAATAAGATACTGAAGAGCAGAACTCCCAAATACGGTAATAAAGAAAATTCCATACCATATTCAAAATAAACGATGGGATGTTATCGTCTCATTAGACTAACTAACGCATCCGAGCTCGGCCGCCGTGATACCTTATCAATGTTGAATAAAATCGTTATTTCTTTAAGGTTTTTATAGTTGGTTAAAACTTAGATGGACTCTATATAATAGCTCTAGTATTTTTCCTGTCGGACACGGTCGGTCGCTCGTGCGTAACGATGTTTTTTTTTTGGGTTTTAAATATACTTTCGTATCTCAGTTTTTAACGAGGGTTTACTTAAATATGTTATAATTTTTTTATGTTTCGTCATAATGTTTTTTTTTTCATAATATAATTCGGTGAACATGTTCATGTAGACAATTAAATTTGCGGATTTCTATCGCTTTTTATTGAAGGTTTGTTATTTCCTTTATTGATTTAAAATATATAATCCGAATTTTTCATTAATAATAATTATATACAATGACTATCAAATAATCAAGTACAAGTTATATAATTTCTCTTGAATTTTTTTCAGTTAATCCGTATTTTAACTTTGAACGACAAATTTATTATAACTCAAAAATGAAATCTCTATTTGTTTTTTTTATTCATTTCAAATAACACACGTTGACATTGGTAAAGATGAATGACACACTGGACCTTTGAACTGGTAAATAGCCAAAAACCAAGGTCATGCCGCTGGGTATTAGCATAATTTTCAACATTACCAGAAGTTTCTTAATTTGAATATAACTAAACTATAAATAACGCGCACATATTATAATAGATGAGTAAAAAAGTCGCAGAAATCTAAAAAGTAAGAAACCTTTTTGGTTTTACCAACTGGCAGTTAGATTGCATCTGCAAAAAAAAAAAAGAATTAAGAAATGGAACAGTTGAGTCGCGTTTAATAGAGACCGCCAATCGACAGCAGGTCGTCCGCGGCATCCGAGAGGAGATTTCTAATCGACGTGCGTCACGCGTCCTCCGTCCGGAACGAATCTACAGGTGATAAGCATCAAGATGGCACGGAGTATGCACATGGACGTACATTGGATGTATTGACCGCCTTATATGTATGTATTGTATCTTATTTATTAATTAACGAACACTTTAAAATAAAATAATTTCTAATTGTCCTCAGCTTAGATAAATTTATTAGTAACTATATTTGACTATAGTTACTAATAAATTTATCGTAAATAATTTAGATTATAGTAAATAAATACGATGATCATTTCTAAGGTTAATTTTTAACGCAATAATGACTAGAAGATGGTTATGCGTTAAGAGTTAAGGTTCATGTATCATGTCTTACATTAATATCGTTAAATAAATTTTAATTGTTACCTAATCTAATATATATGACAAATCATAAAATATCAATTGTCGTTTTCTAAATGTGGGTGTGATGTGCGTTTTGGGAATATGATGAAAATGGATTGTTCTCTAAACTCTTGAGCATGAAATTGTGTTCACGAGGCGTATCAGCAATTTGCGTCAGTTTTTTTTTATCACAGTCACGACAGACTGGATTCTTCGTGGCGCGGCCAATCGCCGGCTAGAGACGGTGTAATTGGGAGAAACTACGACCACCGCAAATGCTTGAGATTTAACGGCCGCGTCCATTTACGTTGGACCCCTGAAAAGACATCTCTCTTAGCGGCATTTTGTAGCCTTACACCGTTTCGGACAGGATTGTGAGGCCAGTTTTAAATTGCTGCTCTGTAATGACATGCCGTTCGCTGGGCATTAGAAGGTCTAACTGTTTCGGCCCTTTTGTTCAGTGATGATTGTTTGAGCGATGGGTTATCATTTCCTAGTGGTCGACTTTCGCAGGTACCAGTTTTTGTTACCGTTTTAAAAAATATATACTTACACAGAGCGTCTTAAGATTCTTTGTTAATATTCTGACGCGTAAAATTAATGTGAATTTGATATTAAACAATATTTATTATAATTATATGATATAAATGGCTATATATTATAAAGGATTTATGGGTAATCGCCATGTGTGAAACAGGCATTCTAATCACGAAGGCAATAAATGGCTATGCTTGGTAAGGTATGTATCTGAATCGCTTCTAAAATAGCTAGCCGACATGTTAACACCATACTAACGTGATTGTTGCTGGTACAAGTGATAGGTTTCAAAATTATTGTCTTCCACCTCGTCACGCTAATGAAAGCATCAGTTGGTATATATATAAATATTTTAATCCATTGAATGACTTTACAATGATAAGTCATCACAATTCTCATAATATACTATAAAGTTATACACTCCGTCCGGCGTCGTTAAGTTTTTTATCTTATCAAACGTAACACTAATTCTATATTATGAAACAGTCCCAGATTCATGTGAAAAATTCATTAAAAATATATATTATTACGTAATTAGTTTATCACTTTAGTGTTTTTCTTTAATTAGTTTTACAAAAACGGCTCGTAAATTTTATATCGCATGTTACATATTAGTCCCGCTTGTAAAAGCAAGCACTGCGTGGGAGTCCTGATGCACTTGTTTCGCTAATGATACTAGGTACGATCTGTACAGAATAAGATTGTTATTAAATATAACATTAATTAATGATTGTAATACTTAAATATTGATTGAAATTATTCAGTTACATTTAACCGTTTGGATTTTGAAACGTAAAAACTTTGTTTGGACGAAGTGTATGTCACAGTCGGATTGAATCATATTTATACTTACTGAAATTTTAATTACAAATGAAATATGATATATATATAGCTAATTAACATTCTAATTTATTTAAGATCTTTTGTTTAAACTCTGAACTCATTAACTATTTCACCATACTATACTTATTAATTCAATATAATTAGTATTATTTTCTGACACGATAACATTTTTTAAACATTCCCAGCCGATATTTTAACGCAATTTTTATTGCGTTAAATACGTAACAAATATTAAATATGTCTCTTGATAGTAAATGCTTGTTTTAAAGTCCATAAAACATGTCTAATGTGCCACTTAAACGTACTCTGACGTAAATAACGTAAATAATAATTATATGTATGTATAATTATGTACATGTAGCATGTCCCTCGCCTGTCCTTTTCCGCAAACAATTCGATTTTCTTTAGTAGAATAGAAAATAACAAAAACTATTGTTGGAACGAACCGACCTAAAAATAGAATAGCTATGTGTCATACTCGTTTCCTTTAGTCTCTTTCCATCATTCATGATTGAAGCGGGACGGGTATACATCAAATTACTTCGACAGTAATTCGTTTCAATTTGCTTTTTCAATATAATTCTGATTGCATTACATGACCATGTTTAATCGGTGGGGACATTGGCAGCATCATTGTGTCAACCGGCTGGCAATCGTTGTGGCTGTGTTACTGACAGCCTTCGCTATGAACGGAAACACGAAGTTATACAATACTTGATGATTCCAAACTGGCATCGAATGCACATTAAAAGGTCTAAACAATTTTATACGAAACATCAAAATTTTCTATTTTTAGTTCCTGATCTAGAATAACTTAATATATCAACTATGACTGTAGCCTTAAGTTATGTTTAGTTTTTTTTTTAACAAATCGTCTTAACATAATGAAGTGTTTTTCCGATAAAAGAATGCAATATTATATAAGAAAGAATAATATAATTAAAACATCAATTTAATATCGGATTCGCATTAATATCACGTGATAAATATTCTTCGAAATCGTTATTAACACTCGATAAACAAACATACGTATGTCCCCACAGATATTCTCACTTCAGTTATTTGATCGTATATTAAATTCACTAGCAACAGTTAGCATGCTGACCCCCACTGTTTGCATGAATTATGGAAATTTTTACTATATTGTACCTTATGACGTTATAATTAAACACTATTTTCGTTTTCTTCCCATCGACATATAAAAATGATTGTGGTTAAGTTTGTTATAAAATTCTCATCTTTTTAACCAATCGAAATAAAATTACGAAAATACGATAGAGACTAAAAATAATAATAAGGCTGGATTGGCATAATTCGGTAATGTACTTAGAAGCATATTTTTAGATTACAAAAAATCATACCTACATTTAACGAATTTGCACCGTGAAAAGTGTGGTCTGTGTAGAGGCTTTAAAGTTTCATTGATAAACGAGAAATTAAAGACAGTTTTATTGTTTTAAAGACAAACAAACGTATAGTTTTAAAAAAGAGGTAATCGGAAATTATACAAATAGGTCCTGGTCCTTCCTGGACGGAATCAGGAAGGACCAGGAGTATAACCTAGTAGCAAAAAAACCTGGAGATATGATTTGGTTGAAGATGATGAGAATTAAATTTCTTTAACTGATTATTATAGCTACACCAAGCACTTTAGTTGATTTAGTGGAGGAGTCCTTAATTCATCACTGAATAGTCAAAGGTAGAGCGGGGGAGAATATATTCCATTAAGAAACAAAGCCCTTATTATAATTAAAATCGCTTTATCTCATTCAAAGATCAAACTGATTGAATTCATCTCTTCCAAATAGGTTGAGCCGTCACGTAAGTTATCCTGAGTAATAGCTGTATGTCTGCTCGCAACAAATGCTTTCACACTTTATGCCGTATTAAAATACATTTTAGTTAAACATGCCCACGCTCAGGTGTCCACTGTACCACACTTACGTATATTCGGTGCATTAGCTATTGCCTTTTACGTTATTTAGAAGCCGAAGGCCTTTCTATTAAACTTCTCACAGCTCGCCAACTGTATGCAAATGAGAATTACTCGATTTATGTCTGTATTTTTGCATCTTTATTTTGGTGCAGCCTACATCCTTTATAATTTATTTTAATATTTAATCATATCGATAGTAAGAAAAATAAACAAATTTGATTATTTTTGTAGAGTTATGTCGTTTGGAATAACATCAAAACAAACTTGTTCTATTTTAATGATAAATTTCAAATACACATTTGGAGCATTACTACAAGATAATACATTGGACGAGCCAAAAAGATAATTTCTTAAAAATTGAATCGTCTATAAAAGTCAATTATAGACAGGTATCGAGTTTGAGGTCAATTTTGATGGAATCATGCACAGTCATACAATCCATTTGATAACCGTTACACCAATGACAGTCCAAGCGTTGGTTACATTGGAAACAGATATTTACTAACACGCCATCCGCGTACATCTCTGGCATTACACAAAATTGGATGCCATTTAGATAAATGATAGAGAAAACTTGTTATTCTTCATTTTATATATCTGGCAAACTGTTACAAATTATGAATATTTTTAACTATATTATTACTGAATAGACAATTCGTGCTATGGATGTGAATTGTAACATTTTATGTTTTGATATTTGTTTTTCGTAGCCTGTCTCTCTTAGCTCGCTCTCTCATGTAATATATAAAAAGATTCCAGTGACAAACAATTACACGGAAATTTCGATGTCTCCACAATTACGTCATTAAAACGGACAATCGTAGATATAATATTTCCACGCAATTAAATATTCATTACGCCAAGCTGAGAGGCGACCATTTTCTGTCATTGAGGGCACAAATCTTTTTGGGCGGTACAGAGTCGTGACCGCCTCTGGGCTATAATGTGATTTGTATATAACACAGATGCGAACATTAGAATCGTATCCAAAAGGATTGTATTGTGTGATATAGAAATTTCCCACGTTTTGGTCGACCGGCTACTATGACGCAAAATGTTAATTGACACTCACAATACATCTCGGACCGTCTTCGTTCATAATTACCTTAATAGATAACGTATAATCATAATCAAACAGAATTACAGGCGGATCGAAACCGAGGTTTTTATTGAGGCATTGTGCGAGGGAGCTCCTGAGATTACTAATCAACTTTTATTTATCGGCCGACGTTACCGGCGAAGTGATACAATAGAACACCGATTGTTTCCCAAACGTCTTGTGGGAAATTGGCTTCGTGGGATTCGTGGATCTTATTATCTGTACAATAAACGCCAGATTAGTTGGTATTATAAAAAAGAAATAAATTTTATTACGGAATAATATGTATTTTATAATCTTACGAAATGTCATAAAGTGCACACGGCATGTCGGAGATAAGAACACGTTTGAAACAAAAGAGAATAAATAATGTATATAAAATGAAAGCATTAGAGACGACTCGCTATAATTTAAGGCTCTAAGAGAGTGTAACGACCTCTCCCCACCACAACCACCCTAATTGCGCCCCCTACCACGGCTACCGAGCATTAACTGCGTTTGCGGTTTCAGTGAATCCAAGAAGGCGACCGCATTAGCTTATAAAATAATTTTGCTACAACCATTACAATGACGAGAAAAAATGTCTATGTAAGTAATAAATTTATCAAAAAAAAAAGTAGAGTAGGTATACAATGAAGATGCAGAGCGCGTAGAAGCAATGCAGGCCTAATTTAATCCTCACAGAGGGAATGTTCCCTTCCCATGATTCCTGAGTCCGTGGGAAAGATTTCTATCCTCGGCCGCCATTCATTTTTTAAACGAAAAAACCGTCGTTAGGAAGCACGAAAGGTCACACGAGAAACAGCAAATTTAATAAAACTACACATAATTAAAAACGTATTTAGTACAAAATATATTTTATTACTAACAAACAGTTCCATCGTTGTTTTAAATATATATAATGTTTTATCTTCATAACATGAACTGTTATTAATTTTCATTAACGGGTTTGTTATTGACTGGCTTAGATATGACTGTTATATTAATGATAAATAACGGAAGCTAATTAATTTTTTAAACGGGTGATTGATTAAATTATATAGGTTTATAGTAGAATAGAACAGTTATCAAACGTGGCATCGCAGCTCACGGCTCTCATTACGCCCCGGGACAATGCTTTCGAAGCAAAAGGATTTACAGCGAGCAATCGGAGCGCTGACCATTGCATCAATTGAAACTGCTTTGTTTAATGATTCGAGCTATAAATCAGATTTGATTCATATTGTGCTACATGTTGGGAATATTGTCTGTCGTAACGGTAAATAAGTTTATATTTCTCAGTAGCTTTAGATAGCATCTGCACAGGAGTCAGATGCACACGTGATCTATTTTTAGTGAATTGTCTGCACTCAAACACAATAGCCGTTCATGAACTTTGAAACAGTGCATCAGATATCTGGTTGAAAACAACAATAGCTCAAAACAACACAATGGTCTAGATAGAGGAGCTCACGGCACTTGTGCTGCGCAAACAGCTTGTAAATTATTTTAAATGAATCTCAAATCTGAAATACGATAAACGCTCCACGATAACATATAAAATTCTTTATTTGCCACATAAAATATTTATATATTTTTAATGTTTCAATCTCATTGTTACAGGACTATCATTCGCCGCGTCATAGTAAGCATACATTTTATACCACGCTGTACATACTTCCAACGCCTGTACTATGTATTATATATCGAGCGATCTGTTATCATATATAAAGCAAGCACTTTATTAAATGTGGATCCGTTCATAAAATCAGTGTTATTCTATAAACGTTGTAGCTGGTGTGAACAATCCAGGAACATTATAATCACCATGACAAACCTATTCTGTCGTCACGCATCAACGATTCCACCATAAAAATTAATTTACGTTCCGTATAAAATTGTACATCTTCACGATACATTGTTTTTTTACATTTATACTTATACAAAATTAAATAAAATCAGTCCGCAATGTATATTCTGTAATGTAATTTATCGTATAAATGTTTATAGAAAAGGTGTGATGTGTTAACGAAGTCCAAGGTCCCTCGACGCGTCGTTTGCTTCGATAGGACGGAACGGTTTTGTGAATTGTTAATATTTATTATAGAAAATTCATATACGTGTTAAATTTATTTTATTTAATAATAGCTTCTATGTTTTTCATAAAAATTAATTAATATTCGCTTCTTGATTACCGACTTCATTCATAGATAAATATTCCATTTTTTTTATAATAAATTATCAAATAAATTTGAATACCTGTCCGCAATACGGTATTTCCAGCGAAATACGCTCACGTAGTATGCTTGTTCCGGGAACGACACGTGATTGAGACATTGAATTTGTATATTTTGTTCACATTTATGTACTATGTAATCTTTTTTATAATGAATAAGGTTAATTATAATACCTATATAATATGTAAGCTACGCATGGAAACCATTCAAGAGAAAGTAACAGACTGTATTTTAGCAACAAAACATTGAGAACTAAATAACTCAGGTGTTGTAAATAACAGCAGGAATTCCTTAGGAGATCTTATTTCACGGTAACTAGGAAAGCTATCGCCAAATGTTTATTACTTGACCGCGTACATCGCATATGCAACCAGCATTTATAATGCATTCTTAACAGTATTTGCATGCATACATAGATTAGTAACTTTATAAGAGGTTTGCGTTTCTCAATATAAAATTGAAGGTTTCAAAGATTATCATTCGAAATCTGTCTTTGTACTATATAATAAAGTAATGTGTTTCATTAAGGGGTAACTTCTATACACGCCTTATAATAATCTAGTCTTTCACCGCGACTTCCTCTTCATGAATTCGTCAACAGCGACACTTATAATCTGCAATACGTTACTTCATATACAATATAATTTTAGTGTCAAGGTAAGAACCTTGTCTTATTTTACATTAGTATAAGTATAATTATATAATATATACTATAATTATAGCCTATATCCTATTATTTTTCATTCATGGTTTCATCAAAATCCGCAAAGAAGTTTTTGAGTAAAAAACCAACAAACATACATACATATTCACAATATTTTGCAATTATAATATTAGTAACATTTTTTCGTTACAATATATGTAATAATGACAAAGCAAGCAACGACCGACAGCGAAATATAATTCCGATTACATATTTCTTGAATATTAAATTTATACAATTTAATGCAAATTGAGGTTGTGAACTTTTTTGACATCATTTACGCCTAAATAATTAATTTGTTATAGTTATATATTTATATATAAGTTAGTAAGGAAATAGTAAAATATTATATGACAATTCATATAAGCTTGTGTAGCATTTATTTTCATTAATATTATGTTTCAGTTCTATTATTTTCAAATTTAAATACTGTCATATTAAGCATTACAGTAAACTTGTAAGTCGAAGTAGTGTTTGATAATCTGTGACATCTTTTGTTTAAACCACAGACAACAAAACGTTTGAAACACACAAAGAACATAATCCGTTCATTCGTTCATTCTAAGCTTCGTGCATTCGGACGATCAATCACGCGGTTTCAAACCGCTTGCCAGTAATCTTCTCCTAGACCGTGTGAACGCGGTCAAATATACTCACGAATGGTCTATATTTTATAGACTGTTTTGCAATCTTATGGGAAATCTTTAGCGCATTCGATTTTAAAGTTCATTCTTATATCGCCGAGTTTAGTATAATTTTATTTAAATTTAAAAAAATTACGACATTTTATAAATTACTTTTTTTAAATGAGTTCAGTTAAGTAAAGTCACATTTCCTTCCCTAAAAAAAATGGCGTGGAAATAATTATAATTAAATAATGTGTCGGCTTAATGACATCGTTGTTTAATGACTGTTATAACGAACGGACATATATAATATCATTAATTATTCAGAGGGCACTGCATACATTACGGCTCTCAACAAAGTTTTGACAGTGACGTTTGTCTGGTAAGCCGCTGTCAAAACATCGTGACCATCTCGCCCGTTCTGATAAACGGACGCTCCGCCGTCGATATACGATTCGCTGAGCGAGAAAATATTGCCAACTACACGCGAAGACCGTAGTCACGTCCTAGCGACCATTTTGACTCCTAAATGAGTTCGTTCACACCAAGAAGTTCACGGTCGATTCTACTGCTTATGATGCTAATGTATGTACGTTCAATGTGGGCAGATGTAGACACACTTCTAATTTGTAATACTAAGCGATATATTTATTTTGTCCGCGAAGATTGTTTCCAAATCGTATATACCAGACCGTTGTTAGTTACGTCAGTAATACTACCGGCTTGGAGCTAATTATATTTGATACTTATATGGTAAAGTGAGCTGATTGGGTTTTTTCTGTAACCTTTAATACTCCAGAGCGTTTATGAGAATGTCTCCATCAATTAGTGAAATAAAAGTAGATCAAAATCTAAACATACGAGAGATTTGAAATGTGGTTCATTTAATTTCTTAAAAAAAATAATTAAATATAACATTTGTACATTTGAATCGGTGAAATGAAGCTATCGTGATTCGTCACTTGATCTAGTTGGTGTATGAGATGGAGTGATTCGCCTAAATAAAGCAGTCACGAAGCAAATACTAATTTCATTGGATATAAATAGTACTCTGTTCCTATTTATACATAGAACAGTCCCACGGATCTCACGATTTCTTGAAGCGGACCAGGAGACACGAGATATCCCCATTGTCATTCTTTCCCACGCTAAGAGAAACTTAAAACAATATTAATATTTTCTTTTAATTGTGTAAATTATTTACATTACATATTTTAACCTTTAATATGTCTCGCATGACATACCATTGAATTCCTTCTATGATTTTTTTCCTTTATATTCTATTGTAGACTGTGATCTAGAAATTGAATCATACACTAAGACAATGAATCAATTTAATACAGAAAAAGATTTTTTTTTTATCCAAAACATTTTAAATAAAACCAAATACTTACTCATTATTTAAAATCGTTTAGAAAAACCACAACTCTGGGATCAAAGGCACGTGTTTCAAATTCAATATTTACTCCGATGCACAAATTCCGACGTTAGCAAACATTCTTTTGACGGCTTAACATATGATAGTGCTAACCGTTCCTCAAAGTTTGGTCTGGGAAAACAGTAAAATGACAAACCAAATATGAACTCTATTGTATTGAGATAAGAACTACGATCGTGGGAATATCTGAATCACTGATTCAGAATTCTATACCTATATCGGTTTTCTAAGTAAATTTTTTGTTTAATTAAATATTGAATTGTAAAGTATTAGAACGACCGCGACCAATCGAGTTTCAGATATACATGTGTCAAATTCAGGTTATGTTTTGACAATCATGTTAGCTTCTATAGCCAATATCAAGAAAGCAGGTATTAATCGTAACATGTGGCCACTTGTCGGTACAAATATCCATCGCTCAAACGTTGCACTGCGGAACAGATAAAATAGTTTTCAGAAACCTTCCGAGTACTCGCTTGTAGGTATCAAATGAATCTTTTTATTAAAATAAAGATCTACTCTCTCTGCAAACATTGCCGTAAACCGTCTCCGGGAATTATTGACAATAGCTGTTGGTTTTCAAACAGCTTGAGTACTGTATTCAATTTAACAAGAGGGTTTTAATATTAAATGTAAAGCATGTTTAAATTCAAGCATAATTTTTTAAACTGGTTCTGTGTTTTTAAACTGATCGCTTCCACCTTTTCTCTCGTGCTTCATGTTGCTGTAAGTAAATCAAATAGAACGTAATACATTTTTGCCGGTTCTAGACCTTAGCACGATTTCTGTGTATACAATAAAAAAATAGTTACTATGTTTTTGATATGTATGTACGTTGATGAAAGCAGAAGATGTAGACTCGTACTCGAGCCGATAAAAATCAGTAATGTAGAATCTGCGTTAAAGAATGATTTATTATTAGTTTATTTCGAGAAAAACAATGGAATATAATTGTAAGAAAGAGATAGAAATTTGAAAAGAAAACTGCATAACAATTTGTTATATCGAAACAAAAAATATATGTATATTGCATACGTTTTAGAAAAGAAACTATGTATATTTTTTAACAGGGGATATATCTGCTAGAAAGAGACAGAAATATAAATGTGTGATGTGCAGGGTGTCGTATCAGCTGGATGTCAGTTGCGTTAGCAGCCGGCGCACACCTGCAGCCCCGGCCACCCGCACATGGCTCGACCCACGTGCCCCGCTAACGGACCTTTTGATGTTCACATACAACACACATCGCGATTGTAATGTTCTTAACAAAAGTCTTAGTCGGAGTTAATTCAAGTATATTTTCCATTATTTATTTATACTAAATGGAAAGAATTAACCCATTGCTTTACGATCTCAACCTTATTATCCGAACATCGGTCTTTTGATTGTATTCAAAAGACTTCAAATTCATGCCCTAACTGACATACATAAGTATGTCTAACTAGGAGTGCCAATAGATTATAGTGATATGTTGTTTAGAAAAATCAAGGAAATCAGGAAAAACTGGCTCTACAGCTTCGTAGCACACCTGCTTCCACTTTTGTATAGTGTAGTGTATATTGTTTTAATTTTACTTTATTTATTGCTGGGGCTTGGCATATTAGAATCCCCATTAGTCGTGAGTTTCGTCCAAGACTTTCTAAAAACAATGGTGATAAATTTGTAATTTATTACCAATAAGTTCGTGAGGAAGCCGCCGAGTCGCGAGTGAAATTGAAGAGTTACAATGATAGACGGTTTTTTTTAAATGAAAATTGCATTGAGTCTATATTCGACTGACAAATTTCCATTCACACGGCCTTCAATATGAATTGATTAATGTAACTTTTTGTTCACCATTAATTCATTATTGATAATAAATTAGAGGAACAGCCAAAAGCAATTTCGTTTGTACTTTGTAACGGTTAACAGCATCGGTACCATTAACAAGATCTGAATTGATATTCAATAAAAAGAAGAATCGTAATTTAATTTGTTCGCGAAAGTGTTAAATAAGCTAAATTATACAAATGGAGATGTTATCGAGTATTTTCGTGTCGGTTACCTCGAAAGGACCTGCGTGCGCGCAATCACAATTAATTATATACAGGGTGGTCTTTGATAAGGACCTAAGAGGTGTAAGAACGGAAGTCTTGTTTTTAGGATTTAAATCATACAAACTAATACTTTTGTAGTAATAAACAGTTACCGCCGGTATCTTGACAGGAAATACCTATTCACGTTCCAATGAAAATCAAAAGGGATTTAATGAGATAAATCTTATACGACATCAAATAAATAATGCATTATTTAAAGATGTGTTATTTGTGGTCATAAATAAATTTTAATTTTTAATTTGTATGTAAAAATAAAAGTGTCCAAACTACCGTTATTACCGATATTTTTCTCGACTTGTTATTTTCTACAGCTCGTAAAAAGGTTAAAGGATCAAATATCGGGACGTGCGCAGGCGCCGACAATAATTTGCGTTAAGCTACCATTATTATGTTACTTTGAACTCATTTTAGTTTTTTTTTCGTATCTTTAAATTTTTTTCAATTTGGCATTTTTATACGGAGAACTTTCCAAAAAAAAAAAACAGTAAATTAATTTCTTTTATTTTCAACGTATTTTCTTAAATAAAACACGTAAGCATTAAATCAAAACGTCTCTTACAATTTCATGTACCAGCCACCTGATGAATAATGATACAACGTCTGCAATAAAATCGTGTTCGTTGTATTTTACAAAATGTCTTGCCTAATTGTTATTACGGCCATTTTGTTTTGCAGCGTGCGTCATGACAAACGTACTTTGTACGAACATTACGTGAAATATTTACTCGGCTAAAAAAAAGCTGGTCACTCAAAATATTTTTTTGCTGAACTTAAAATAAAGAGAAATAATCGGCGCAAGTGCGTTCCCTGTTGCCATGTGCACTATATAGTAACTGTTTAGTTGTGAAGCTATTGTATGTTTTAACTAAATATAATAGATTACAGCTCTAAAGATTTCTTACTTGTAGCAATGCTATCATTAACCTACGTCTAATATTGTCACAAAGATAATCTAATCCAAGCTAATACATTATCTTGTAACAAATTACTTAAAATTTTCAAAAGAAAATTCATGACTTACGATGACGTTATTGTTTTAGACATAACTTAAATGTATGAAGTATTTAATATGCTTTTAGTTTTGAAACATTGCTTTAATGATCCTTATAAATTATCCTCTCCTAGTAATATATTTCGTATTACTAAAATATTCCAAAGCCGTTTAATTTGCAGATCCGGTGTTACTGAAGCTAGTTGCTGTAAGTACCCCTTAAGGCTAAATCTTTCTTGTTGGCAATATGCGCTTAATATTGCTCATAATATCACTCACAATTAGGCGCCCGTTTAAAAGTAATATGTTTCTACAAACGTGGATGGCTCTTGAGTGAAACACGAATGATGAGTTAAATTTGTTTACTTTAAATAATTTTCTGTTGCCGCTTTTTAGTTAGAAATTAAGGTTCGATTATTGACCCGTGTGGGCAGTGATTGCTTTAACCCACGCCTTTTTATAACATATTTGACCTAACCTTTTAACGAAGATCTCTAGTTAGTTAAAACTACTATACAGACTTCTTTAATGTGTAATGTTGTAATAATCAGCATTATTTCCGTGTAACTCAAATTTCTACTTTGTTCATTAACATAATTCTTTTTCAATTAGTTAGTTTTATGAAGCTTCATATAACATTGTGTCATTGCTGTTAGTTCTGAGTGAATGTCATACCTTTCAATAAAAAAGATAATTTTAATAGCACGACACGGTGATATAACTTTTGCTATCTTACGATATCCTGTCATTTCTTGGACGTTTGAATGTAGTTCGGAAACGGTCTAAAACTTGTTATACTTGTAACAGAAATAATATCACTATCCCGAGGCTCGGTTTCCGAACGGATGCGGGTTTTCCTATAAGGCTGTGTTATATTATCAGTAATTAGATACAGTGATAACAGGCTCTGCTGCTGATAAAGAAAGCTGTAATGATAGAAATTTTGAACGAATTCTGCTCTGCACACCCTTAATATATATATATAATGCTGGCGTTATAATTTATGACTTAGTCTTAGCTAAAGTTTAAGTTAGGTTGACTTAAAATAAAAAGGCAAAACATACGTTAAATATTCTTTAATGGTGTTTCCCATAAAATAAAGAAATTTTAAGAACCTGTAACATATGTGTCTATGCATCTCATAACCGGTACAGGACAACATTAGCTAACAGTACAAGTTTAGTTAAAGTGTGAATACATCATTTTGATGCGCTGTAGAGAATCCGTAATGCGCCGTTTGGCAGTTATTCTCACGCCATCAACAATTAACTCGCATACAACTGATACACGAAAAACATTTTCAACTGTCTTATAATAAATGTTATAATGCCATAACTCTATCCTGAGAATATTCCCCGAATACTAAACGTCCCTAGTTCAAAATCGTTAGTCCGCTAGTCAGTTAACTTTGAAGATGGGTTAAAAAATTGCTTTTTTATAACACTTTAAGTATCATTTCGCAGAACGTAAGGATTTTAAGCGTTGGATACTGACCGCGACCAATTTACTGCAACTTAACGAGGTTCTCTAACGGGGACGATTTATCATTATTTGCTGTTGAACCGAGATTGGCAGCTTCCTACAAAGACTATATTTTTTAACGGAAGAGAAAGACCCGGAAACCTATTGACCCCTCTTACTTTTTAACTCCTGATACCCAAGGTCACTAGCCTAACCCTTAGTAAGCGTCTGTGATCTTTCGATTATTAGGGAGAAAAATACTTCAATACTATTTATTATATTAGTTCCTTAGATTTTCGTATAGCAATAATTATTTATTTTTATCCGTAGGAGTCGTTTCACTTAAAACAATAATAATAATAATAACAATGAAACTTTATTCCTACGAACTGTTATATTAGTCGGCTATCGGATTTGAAATGTTAGTTACAATGGTCACTTCATAATACGTGTAAATATAAA
>DVQP01000907.1:0-18529 GCA_018231745.1 Danaus eresimus | reverse complement strand
TATATATGATTTATGAGAACCTTCCTTTTTAATTAAAGAGATACTTAACTCTGTTACTAAATATAAATTGTTATAAAAACTGAAATTGAAGATAATGAATTTAATAAATGTAAATATTTCACTTAAATATAGTTACTGAAGTTAGTAAACCAGTATTGGTTTAATTCATTTCATCAATTCTATATAATTGAATTCTATATAATTTTATTCAACAATTTCTTTTAATATTTTTTAATAAAAAAACATCAAAAAATATATATAATAATTATTTTTTTCTGTGACAAATTACCTTAAATGTTCGAAAATAAATTCTTTTATATAAAATTCATGTTTCCACTTAGACTGTTTTATAAAACGAATGACAAATTAAAAAAGATTTTTAAACTTGGAGCTCAGAGATAATGTGCATAAACAGTAAACACTTTTATACTATACAAATTGTTCGTGAATTGAGGCTCTCTTTGTTAGATCTGGAAACAAAAATGATGTTTAAAGCCTAGTCCATTGTTTCACCTACATATATTATGAAAGCTCTCGTTCCGTGGAATGGGAACGCAGATGCTTAAATAAAAATTTGACAACCCTAGACTATATGAACTCTGTTTAAAGTTGTCCCAGATCTCGCATAAAGTTGTTTTTCACTTATTACAAAAAATCACATTTTTATTAATGACTTTTTATTTATTTTACTAACTAAATTTAAATTAATATTATTTAACTACTTATTGAAGGCACGCGCGGGTGTAAGGTGTACTTTTCTGTATATATAATTTCCTTATAGCTTTATGTTCTTTTAGAGATAACTTTAAACACGCATTCTCTACAGTAACGACGTTTCTATTAGATCATATATACCCTAGAGGCTGTATAACAAGGAAACCCTTATTGGGAAAGTTGATCCTGCTTGAACGGAATACGGGACATCGTATGTGGACTTTACAACATTTTTCGAAACTTTACAAAGTTGTTATCGTTAACTACAAGTGTTACTTTGATATAATTAAATACCTCCATGCTATTACATAAGTTGTGGCTTTATATCTGCATGTTTATTTTAAAAGGGCTACTGTTAATAAAATATTATTTTCGTTAAGTTGCAACTATTTTACGCTTTTATAATAAAATAAATAAAAGTATACTGTATAATGTCTTTTAAACTTAATATGAAGCTCAAATTATATTTTACGTCCTAAGTTACTTGTGGTATAACAATTTAAAATATTTTTCAACATTCTCATTAACTTCAAAGTTTCGTATTCAAAAGTAGTTATAGCACCTTTTTAAACAACTTTAATAATAAATATCCTACTCTTCCACTAAGAAAAAGAGTAAGGTTAGGTGGCCATATATTGCTTTTATAAGTGACAGAAATTACTAATGAAACTCAATGTTTACACCTACGCATACGCCTACTACTGCAACAGATCTTGTTATTAAGCACTAGCCTCCAAGGAAAGTGCTCCAGATAAATGCAAACCACTCCCTTGTCGTAATTGGGGCTATTTTTACAAAGGAATGTCTCTATACCTATACCCGAGACTAAACAGAAAGAGAATACAACTCCAATTATAGATTCAACGTCATTATCATCAGCCTATTATAGCCCACTGATAAGCAAAGACCTCTTCTCACATGGAGAAGGTTTGAGCATTAATCACCACGCTTGCTCAAGACGGGTTGGCGATATCAAACTTAGAATTTGAAATTATAAGTCCAGGTTTCCACACGATGTTTTCCTTCACCGTCTGTCAGTGGTGCCTAAATACTCTTAGAAAGTACATATGACTAGGAAAAATCACATTGGTACTAGTCTGGTTTCGAACCCACGCCCTCATGCATGAGAGGCGGGCCTTTAACCTCCAGGCCACCACGACTTATATATAATACTTATGCAAATTATAGATAAAACCCAATATACTCATGACTCGCCAAACCAGTTTTCATAATATTGAGTCTCCCGATTCAGATGCCATTAACAGGCGTTGACGAGTTTCTTAAAAATTGTCGAGTATTGGCAGCCCCGTAACTGATACTTCCCACTCAATGCAGTAAAAACACATCTCTTTTTACCATAATAAAAAAAAATACGGTAACTGTTTGAAGAAGACGATTTAAATAGTGACTGAATTCGTTACTCTGAAAGTGATTAATCAGTACAACCAGACAAATGTAAATGAAGTCATACTAAGTCTGTCCAACCAGTTTCAGATGATAATCTCATCTGAGAGACAAATAGGTATAGATATGTCATGATGTGATATCATTTCATTGTTATAAAAAGAATCTAATGTTATCTGATAATTTATTTCAAAATTAGGATTATAAAGGAAATATACATGAAACATATACTGAATATGTTAAATAGCTCAAACGAACGATCAAAAGATTTTTCCCTAATAACAACAAATACAAAACTGAAGCTCGTAAATTTTTTATTGTTTCCGGACCACCGCTTCAATATTACGGATTTCCAATAAACATTTTGCTTAGGTCGAGAATATTTTCCTATTTACATGGTAAGGACATCGTTAGTTTTGAACGGCACGACCCGAGCTCCGTTCCGACTGCCTTCATTCACCAAATACATCCTTTCAACCTGATATATATTTAGCAAACATCCGATCTCTTAGCAGTTCAAGTTTCAGATTTTCATTAAAATAATCTTTTCTCATCCAAGGCTTATCTTTAACTTGTAACTTCGTTACTTAACTATATGTATACATGTTTATAAGTACACAGAAAGTAAGTAAGTCAAAAGTAAGTAAATTTTATAAGTAATGTTATATAAATGTGGCCTTATCATATAAATGAAACTACGTTTTTTTTAATGATTCTAAGGGTATTTATTATTTTATGAACTAGTTTTCGGTTCCTTTGCAGCAAACGTGAGCACGAACAGACTAGATGATATCTCTATCTTTGATCATTTATCGTAAATAATATTAATATAACACGTAAAATCGTAGATATTATCCCGCTTACTTCTTACCTTACCTTACCGCCCGATGTGAATATTTATTCATCAAACTACACTAAGCAAATAAAATACAGGATATGGCTTACCTATTGATAACAAAACAATGTTTTCGTGTTTTTACAGAGGTCTTAAAATTTACGCTTTTCTAGAAATGGATAACGAAATTCCATTTTAAAACTCATATAAAAACTAAAGGCAAAACATTAAATGCCTTTATGGAAACATTAGCGCATTCATTGTTCCAGAGAATAACAATGACAGTACAACAAAACAACTGTCTCAGTATGGATGCGACGATCTAGATGTAAATCTAGAATTTACAATTCAAAGTGTAGCAAATTTTTTATGTATGCAACATAACAAATGTGCAATACTTTTATTCTTAAACAATATTTTATCATCATCAAAATAATTTACAAGTACATTTATTTTTTTTCAATTCTGAAAAACAAAAATTATAAATTGAAATATTCGTGTTTTATATTCGTAATCCTTCCAATTTCGCGTGACTCATATATCAAAAATGTTAATTTGCTCAACTATTATTGCAGGCGTCGAGGATTTTTTTTATAATAGGGAACTAAGTACATTATATACATCTGTTAATTAAATATACCTAATCCCCGTATTCGTATACGATAATCCTATAAATTTTACACGAATTATAACAATTAAATTCTAAAAGGACCGACTTCCATTTACACGTAATACGACCTACGATTTATGAGTCATTGTTAAACTTCGGATAGCTTTATCGTAGCATTAAGGTTCAACTAATTGCCTAGTCTAATTTGAATATTCCAGATGTAGGTAATGCCCCTAGACATATTGCCATTGGAAATATATTTACCTACATCTATGTGAAATTTAGAAGAGTGTTATAATTTTGTAATAAGCACCATCGTTAGATTAATAAAAATATGTTATTACTAACTTATCCATATTAATCTCTGTTTACTAAATGTTAAGGAAACACAAATCAAAATGCAATTTGAAAGGTGGCATTGTGGTTATAAATTATACCTCAAAACAAGAAACAATATAAAAAAGGCAAAGTTACAGTCAAGATTCTCCAGTAAATAAAGAATCCTCTAACTAAATTCACATATTCTTGAAATTATATTAAAAACAAAAAATATTCCAATTGCACTGCATGTTTATTTTAAATTTATGTTCAATAGGTAACTTGTTTCTCGTAAATGTTAATCTTGAAAATGTTAAAAAAAAATCTGTATTCATATTTAGAACAAAATTCACTAACAGAATACTTGTCTTGAAAATTCACAAGAAAGTATAAGACAAATATGGCCTAAAAAGCTTTTACGATATTAACAAAAAGTCCTTGAAACTAAACATTAACTCTTGTAATTCAATTTCTGGAAGCTTTATCGTAAATAACTACCCATAAGTTTCAAAATCAAGACACACTGTACCTCTGTTACAACCTTACCGTTTTGTTGGTACAGCCTTAAAATGTTTGCAGCTAGCTAGTTCTAGCGCTCTACAAATAGGTAAGATTTCAAACAAATAATTTTCGATTATATGGACATTCCGTTGTTAGCAATTCAACAGATGTTTTAGGAAAAGATAATAAAATAATGCTATATCAAGCTTCATCTTGTTTGCAGAGACTATTTACCTGAATTTGTATTAAATAATCGAAGAATAAGTAGTAACTTTATCAGAAGAATCAAAAATTTAGTTCAAGATGTAATTAATTAAATATATCTTCGATAATCTATTCCATATCTTACGTTTAAGGTCTTATTAGGAAATTAGAGATTATAGAAGATTATTCAACTATTATATCATGCTGTTCATAATTACCGTTAAACAGAACTGTGCATCTATAATTTTGACGACAAAATTATTTAATTCCACTTTAAAATTTACGCAACATAAAGTCAAGTTTTTAGGAAAGCTAAGTCATTTTTGTTATTTAATTTTATATTTCCCGACATTTCGATAACTTTTCAACTACCGTAATCACCAGTGGATGATATGAAATCGTCATGTCTCACTAAAAATAAAATAAAATTGCTTTATGTTTCCTAAAAAAATGTTTTGTTAAAATATGTACACCGGAAAAGTATAGATATAATTCTGAGCAACTTCTTTGAACTATTCTACACAATATAGAATACTGATGTTAGACACTGTACGATTTAATATTGTTATCTTCCGAAAAATAGCAGATCTATGTATCTTTTTTATATGTATTTGTAAAAACAAAAACCATTAAAATGAAAAATATTAACGAGAAATAAAAAATTATGTGTGATTAGTAAGCTTTATTATACTAAATATTGGCCTACCACAATTATGTCCAAGCGGTTACAATGTGAGCCTCAGTATGATGTTTTTCGAGTTCTGTTCCCTTGCTGGAAAAATGTACAATGAAATGTTATATCCTTTACGGCCTTCTAATAAAACGCAACATAAACTTACAAATAAAAACAAAAGCAAAAAATCTAGGACGTACAAATGGCGCCTTATCGCTAACAAGTGATTCCTTCCAGGCAACCGTTATGTTTACGTATATTTCTTCAGTTCTGGTCGGTTGAGGAAAACGCAATGAGAAAATCGGCATTTCTTGAAAGTAGTTTGACGATACGTTACATACGGCTATTGATGTGACATATTGAGTAAAGCCTTTTAAAGCTTTTCATGAAGAGGACAAGGTTTGGAATCAGTAGTGGGACAAGATATAGGTGTTTACTATAGAGCTAAAAACAAAATTAATTATTATATACATCGTTCACGATATAATCTTTATACACGTTCGAGTATATAGCAGTGTTAAAAGAAAGCTTAGGTTAAAAGTTTACCCACTTTATAGAACATTTCACGAACACCTGTATAAGAAAAATGTCTGCAACCTTTTATCTACTTCAAACTTTTGTAAAATTTTAATGTAACAAAAAATATGAAAAATATAAAGACATAACACTCTCACCTCTTGAACACGCTATCAGAACTATTCTTAGTAACACTCGCATTAAATATCAAAGTCAAGTAAAGCGAAATTAAATTAAGCGTAATTATTAATTTGTTCAACTTTCTGTAAGTCATTTCTATTCCAATTTTGGTTAAATATTTTAGAGCTGATCCACAACAATTGTTTTCATACATTGAAATTATATTTTTTCTATAGACGGTAATTTTAAATCAAAAATTCAAGATATATAATATTATAATTATACTTGATGAAAATAATAATTATTTTTTGTTTATTTGTATTCCGTAACCAAAAACAGTGAAGTATGTTTTTGTTATAAAACTCTTCTATTTTAATAGCGCCAATTCCGTTTGCTTTCATTCGGCCGGGCAAATCCAATATTTTGCTAATCGATGTGTTTGCTTTCAATGGAATAGTAATCTGATAAAAAAGCAATTAAAAGCAAACAAAATCCAACAATGTAGAACTTGCAAACAAGTCAATAATTGGCAACAACTGTTAGATGTCACAGCTCGAATTCTATCAAACGTATTTCGTGCATCTACATGGCAGACTTAATTGATTTTTTTTATTTTCTGTTTCCGACGCTGGATGTAGATTGCTGTTTTGTTTTGTTTCGTTTCGTTTTTTTTAAGGACAGTTTTATCCAAAAGCAATAAATAACACGTGTATCAAATATATCGAAGTGTTTATGCTTACCGTATAGCAAAATATTTAAAGTATTTGTTTTACAAAACAATAATGCAACTTTGCTTTTTGAATTCTACGAATAATATGTTTATTATTTTAAAATTATGTACTGGTATCATCTAAATAGTGATGACGAATTCATTAAAGTGACCTACAATTGTACATTCTTCTATTCCATGCGGAAAGGTTTTATACCGCCAGAGCCAGATATTGTATCTGAATGAAAGAATTTAAATACCTTAATAATATTTTTATTATATTAAATTACTATATGGATGTTAACTTCAACAATTACCTTGAAAGTCGTGGTTTGTTAAAAATAATTAGCGACGAAGCTTCACATTCCGTTGTATTTTATTTCTTGAAAGCTTTTGACAATAATGAAATTGTGTAGCATAAAAAACCTTTTTACACAATATAAACAAAATGTATATTCAATTGATATTTTGCGAAAAACTATTTTTATTTGAAATGAACAAATGGTACAATACAAACATTTAATTTTATTGGGTAGTTGATGACATTTTTAAACGAATAACTATTTAATAAAATTTCTATATGAGATGTAAAACTAAATATTGCCAATAAATAGACTATATAATTTACACGTTAAAAAAATGTATAAAGAAGTAATTTATAAAATATAAAGGCCTAGTAGTTGTAGTTACTTTTTTGATAAGGTTTTAAACCTGTGAGAATCAGGTTTAGCGTAACCGAATTTCCTCTGATTGTATAAATAGTTATCATCATATTTAAGCGATGTTAACACGGCTTTCTGCCTTAAAGCCTTGATATTTTAAAATGTAAAAGTAAATTGAAACATTTCCCCAAAGTTGAATTAAGATTCAACTTCATCATATAAACGTGAACCCCAGTCTTCAAAATGCAAGCAGTTCAGGAAAGTTATTAGGTAGAAGCAACAGCCTGACGAGGGATTTGCAGCTGGTAGTGAAATATTCAATGATATAAAGAATAATGCTTTAATATATGAAGATGCATGACCTCAATTTCTCAAGACAGAAATATTTGAATGTATATTTTATTAAGGCCTTCTCATAAATTATGATGAAATCTCTCATTATTCAACATTAATCATAATTATTTGTACAAGAAAATCAAGGCACTTTGCCTTAATTAAGAACCTGGAATTTATTGGAAAAGTTTTGACGTTTAAATCAAGAATATTAGCTAATCGTAAAATCAAAAACAAATTATTGGAGAGACAGCGGAAATCGCTAATGACGTCATACTTTATAAGCCTTTTAAGTTTTTCAGAAACATTTACAAAAATTTTTTACGATTAGAAGTTTTGAGTAATTTTGTATTCCTTTATAATTTATATGAAAGTAATATACAATATAATAAACAAAAAGGCGTCTGATAAAAAGCCCGAAACTTTTTTGTTGTTAAACATAGTTAAGACATAGATTCATACATATTCCAAGTGTGTTGAAAGTTTCAAGTTCTTAACTATAAAATTATAAAATTATAATCTATAAAATTTTAAGTATTTTAATACGATATATTATTATTTTCTATTTTCAATATTGTTTAACGATTTATATAAAAACCTACTTTATACTAGAAAATAATTATACTATACTTTTAAAAACAAACAGAAGGCCAAAATTAATCTCCATAAGAAATAATTGAAAAAAAATTACAAAGCAGCAGAAATTGAAAACTAATTCTAACAAAACATTGAAAAAGTTTTTTAAAGCCATGTCTATTTCTTTTTGTAAGTAATCCGACAAAACTCGCTGACAATTTCAGTGAAAGCTAGCATGAACGCTAACTGACAACTTTGACGTAATAATGATAAAGAGATTTTCTTCTGTTCTCGTTGTGAACAAAGGAATAAAAAACGATGTAAAATTTTTCTAGCTATTTAATAGTTTGATGATAAGAAGTTTGTCAAACATGCTTTATTGCATTTCGCTTTAACTTGTAACATTATTTCCTAACTACAATTTCAATCCTTGGTTTGAGAAATCTAAAAATGAAATCATTCCTTATTTTACGCTCAGTTTAATGGTATTTTAACCAAAAAATTAAAAAATCTGATCGTTATATTCAATGATATAAATTGAAGCTACAGTATCTAATATTAAAATAAACATGATTTTTTCATGTAAATAGAATATTATTTCTATTTGCATTAAATCTTTTTAATGAAACAGCGTTTATTTTTCTTATAATACAAATATATGATTCAAACATTGAAGACACTAAATGTATTTAAATAAATTTTTATTTAAGAACATCATGAAAAAGCCATTACGACTACTAATTTATTTAATGAAAAATGTAATCTGCTTACAATCAAACACCCTCTCACAATATTATATATTTTATCATTAGTAAAATTTTATAAACTCGTATATAAAATTTTGGTTTCCTTGAAATGTTAAACATGCAACAGTGTAGAACGTAATAATTTTTATAAGTCGTTAATAACGCTTACTCTATTCGTACATTTTGTAAAACAAAAAAAGATACAGAAAAAAATAAGTCTACAGATTCCATTGAATCTTTAGTAAGACAATAAAAAGTGTAACTGAAGTATCTACACAGAAAGTTTTAGTCCGTCAGATATAAAACTTTGAGCGTCTGAGCGTATTGGTTGTTATATCATCTGTGATCTCACTGCGGACATCAATCAATATAGGTTAAGTTGAAATCAATCAATACAATAAACATTACCAGTAAAGCTAATCACATAACAAACATACGGTTAGCAACAATCTTATGAAGTCATAACGGCGATTTTAGTACATTCTATGATACATAGTTACCAACCAGAGAGAGAGCTTAAAATAAAAAAAACCTTATGTTATTAAGTCGAAATCCATAAGACTACAATTTTTTTGCCTTAACCCTACTAATTTAAAATATTTTAAAATTTATTTCTCATTCATTCATTCATTCGCTGGATTTAAAAATTTCGCATTACTGAAATTTACCATATCATTTCCAAAAATTTTATACGAAAAATTCAACAAATGAAAATAGCAACCTCACTACAAGCAATACCGAAGCAATCAGCGGTTAACACTCGCAAGTGTTTGCCACAATTAAACATTATGCGGTAAATTTAAAAACAAAATAGATTCAATAAAGAATGTGTAAAGTAAGGGAAAAACAGTGACTTATATAAAGACAACTAACAAAAAACAACTTTGTTGGTGATGTACAAAGGTAAATTGAATGTCATTGCAAGATCTTTTTCGTTCTCAAATGTTAATTTAGTATTATTCCATTATATGGACGTCGGGACGTTATATCATTGATGTTCCTATGAGTTATGCCTTATTTGCAACAACTCAAAACTTGCATAATCAATGCAGATTCAAATTATTTCGACACTTAAATAATTGCTTAAAAAATCACTACAATATCCCTACTCTCTGAAAACCATGAAATGAGCTATACATTAAAAAACATCCCTATTGTAATGAAATAAGAATTAAAATTAAATTATACACCTGAACATAAAAAAAAAACTATCACATTATTGACTCATTTTCGGTAACTCATTTTTATACTTGCAACAAATAAAATGTTATAATAAACTGAAAACTACAAAAGGGGGTAGAAAATAAGTTATTCTAAATCATCACGAACACAACAAAATTCCTATAACAAGTTGTGTGATTTTTCTCTTATAATCCATTGATCTGTAAAATTTATGGCAGACACACAATTGAATGATCTTCTGCTTACTACGTAGTACTTTGCTGACTGTTTGAATTACATACTAATAATATTGTAATTAGAATAGTAAATGTGTTATGCAACGACATCAATTATTATCTCTTGGTTTCTATGACAAAACGATAGATTATATTTTAATATAATAGTTTTATCAGAGGAGACAAAAAATATTTGTTATTATATTTACAACCAAAATATTCGTAGTTTATCTCAGAGGTTCGAATGTATTAAGACCGAATCAGAAATTCAAAAATATTTTTATTGAAATACGAGTAACAAGTCACCAAAAGTTTTTAATGCACTATTACATAATAGTTACTCAAACTAAACTATAAAATAGTAATATCAGTTTTATAACAAACATTATTTACTTGTTATTTATAAATATTTTAAGAATTACGTGATTGTATCTGAAAACTATGCTCGTTCAGTTTTTATCAACTGAATTTTGTAATTAAATTCTTTTAAATTTTTGTTTACTAGCCCAACGTATTTAAAATATTTTTTAAAAACCATTCTGTAAATTAAAAAAAATAATAATATTATAGATGAAACAATAAATTTCAGGCCAATTTAAATAAAACGCATCGAATTATTAAGGATCACAACAAAATATTTTCATGAAACTCAGTCATACATGTCATAACTTGCGAAAGAAGTTCCCGCTTAGAACCAACTTAGGAATTAGTCCTGTACAAGTGTTATGTTTTCTCAGTTACAATTTATGGTGTCCCCAGTTCAAAACAACATAAAAGGCAGCCTTTGTGCAATATAAATGTCTTGTTAAAACAAAAGTTTTTGGACATGTTAAAACTTTTTAGTTTAAGCAAGGAAATGTTCTTGAAATAAACAAAACAGGTAATATCTCATATGCACGTCTAAATCAAAATAAAAGATTTTTTTTAAATCACCCAGAATCGCTGTAAAATAATGAAACTGATAATTAAACAACTTATTACATAACATTAGAACATTTTTGACCTGTTCTATTTAACGTTCAAAAACGATGGAGACTCCTAAATAATAAAATTTAACCCAATACAAAAAATAATTATTATTACAGTGAGTATATCTGTGTCTGTGTATATAAAAATATATATTATCGTAATTAAAAGAACGAGGTTTCGGGGATGAAAATTCAATCTAGCCAGGTTTCATTTTCAGAAAATTATGTTCTTACCGTTTATTCAGACAATGAGAATAAATAATACCTAGATTGTTTTATATAATACTTAGATTTTTATTAGATTACTATGTAATATGATTAGATTATAGTATGATTATATTACTATGTAAACAAGTCACACAATAAAATATACTCGACGGCAGCTGGAATTCCAAGTCTCCAAGTCTCAAAGTCAAGTCCCCAAATGATTAATTTATGATGTTGGGCCAAGAAAATCAAAGACATGTGTTTTCAATTCACGAATTCACTTTAAAATGCCTTGAATATCTTAAAAAAGAAAATATTATAAATCAAACTCCACGAAAGCGTGACTCGTGTCAAGAACACATTGAAGAATATTATCATCAAACTGAAACAGGTAAGATTTTTTAAGCTTTGTGGGATTTAAATACTTTACAGTAGCCGAATCGTCGGGATTATATAGTTTTTAATTAATAAAAAATTGCGTAGTAAATCCGAAATATTTCAGTTTTATACAAGATATGTTTTTCAAAATAATGCCTAATATACTTTATTCAGTTCTATAAAAAAAGCAATTATAAATTATGTTTGTATATTTCTTTTCTGTTTTAATTCTTTGATGGCGTCTAAATTGAAAATAAATTTTTGTCTACTCGAAATTGTTCGCCACAGAACCCTTAATTGAATCCTTGTTCCAAAGCAAAAGACCGAACAAAATTTATATTATAATTCGGTTCAATCTCGTTTTTTTAATTTTAATATTTAAAAGGTTGATACGAAGTCATTTCTACTAAACTTTTTTTTCGTTTATTAAAAAAAAATAATTACTCTATTTTAACAGTTTAAAAATCCTAAGTGGGAGTAAATAAATTTGTGTTTATATTTATATGGCGGTTTACAGTTGCGGCCATCATTGAATTGAATTAGCCATTCGGCGATATTAAATATCGTTCCTGTTAATGGCCTTACATGTTTTATCAAATTAATTCTGAAAGACAACGAGATTGAAAAGATATTATTTTTAAAATGGTAAAGATATTTCTCAATCTCCATATAAAAAAAAAATGAAGTAACTCATTACGGTTCTTTTCCTCTGTTTTCGGCATCACCAAGATGAAAAGATTTGACAACATTAACTTATTGGCTAAAGTAATCTCAGGTAAACGGCAAGTAACATAACAAAATACGATACGACCTCGATTTTCCTTAAATTATTTTATTACAAAGTAATAACAATAGAATTTATGCTGCAGCACAAAAAAGCTAATTTTATAATTCGATGCCGTTAACTTTTAGGCTTTCTTTAATTACACGTCGAACAGTTCTCCAGACTTTGATAGTTTTCTGCACAAACATGACATACAATATCCTATTATGCTACATAAAGTGAAAATGACTATTAAATTAATCTTAAATTTTAAGACTACTTGCATAATCTATAAATATAAAACAAATTTACACTTACTGCAATATTTTTTAGTTAAACATTACATTTTATTAAAGTTTAAAATGTTTTTTTAGCTCTATTAAATGACTACACAGCGTAAAACTTTATTATTCACGTACGTTATTTAAATTCTACAGCAATAAATCGAATTTAACGAAATCCGTAGCAAAATAAAGCAATAGTAAGATTAAAAGTTATTATTCATTGAATCCCTTTTTATCCCGCATTGTATTTCAAAACATCTTTTGTTACGCCTAGTTTTATATGGGATTTATTTAAAAGGAAAGAAACACAAATTTTACGTTATACACGAAATGTTTACTTATTATTATTATTATTTTTGGTATGGTTATATGTAAATAAAATAATACCTACCAGTCAGATAAATACAAATATAAACCAAATAAATTTTATAATCTTTTAAAAATTATTAATAGATAAAAGGATGAACCAAATCCAATAATAATTGTTCATTATATATTTTTTAAGAGGAACAAAGATATTTTGTTTAAACATGTTGCCATTTTAATTATTCATCAAATTACACTTATCAGACTAACTACATTAAACTGACAACTACAGATGCTAGGAGGGCGTCAAACATTTCTCGAAAACAATACGATCTCTTAATATACATAGGCCTCTTAATATACATAGGCCCCCTATAGTATCTAGGCCCCCTTCAGGCTCCTTCGTAACGGGCAGGTCTCAGAACTGGCCCACTCTCCCGGTGACGCTGTTAAAGTCGCAGGGCCAGAAGCAATACTCATTAAAAAAATATCATATTATTTATATAAACATTACAAGCAATTTTAAAAAACTAAATGTTACTTTGGATTAAGCAACTAGGGTGCAAATTCAATACATATATATTATAAAACCCTTCTTAGCAATGAATGGTGGAAAAGCTATTGAAAAAAAAGCAATAATAAAAATACACTACTACGATAGAACGGAAATAAAAGCTGTAAGGCGAGAGGAAATCATAGATTTAGCTGTCGGCTTAGAATAAATAATTGAAGGAATATGTTGGAATAACTACAAAATAATAAAAAGCTTTGGCTTAATATTTAATTTATTCTTTTACTTTACTTTATGATATTTAAATTGTCCTGGTACACCCTATTTTATTAAAATTATAAATGATGAAATTTCTTATTCCATGGCGCAAAAACTAACACATTATTGAAGAATTTTGTATCCGTAAATGTAATAGAGATTGAATAATTTAGAAGTTAATTTCGTCGAACCTCAAAGCAAGTGGATTAAATGTGATTAATTATATATTTTACGAGTCATACAAAGTGAAAATTCGAAACCAACGCAACATATTTTAAAGTTTTACATGATTAATGTTCTCCAGCACCGGACCTAGTTCTGAAAGCGGAGCAGTGGACCAATTTTCATGAGCAGTCACACGTAAAATTTGTTTGTGTGTATGTGGTTAAATATGCTCAAATTAATTATTTTACGTGAACCAGCTGTAATAAATTTTCTGTTTTTAGTACAGTACTTTTTCCTAATTAACTGAATCTATTTAACAAACAACAATTTGTTGTATAGTTGCAATAGAATATTACTCATTGCGCTTGTAACATACGATTCAAAAACCAATATTTTTATATATGAAACAGTTTAACAAATGTTTACCGTTGTAACGTAAAGTTTGTGAAATGTGCATATATAAAAACCTAGTTTACACTAATATCATATAAATTTTGTTAAGAATATATATTTTTTGTAAGAGATAAATGAATAAGAATTGAAACAGTCAATTGTACTAGTTACATGATCAAACTGATACTTGAATTAGTTCGGGATTCAATTTGATCGCTCTGTCTTCCGCAATTGTGCCAAAATGTATAGACTCAGATTGCTTTATTACCTTGTTTGTACAGACTGTCTCCCTAACGAACTAGACCGCAAACTTTAAACAGCAGCAGGTGGTAAAACTTAATTGTATAACAAATTTATAATATTAATGCTATTCTCTAACTATAAAGGTTTCATTATTTTATACTTTTATATAAAATGTTATTAAAACTACTATCTTGTATTTAACAGTTTGAATACTATATTGAAAATTATTTTTATATTCAAGTATTGTATAAGACCATACACTACTATATGAACTATCTAGACCTAACATCGGTCTTAAATGCCATCATAAGTAATTGCATTTTGAATATTTTGTGTCATATTATTTATGACTTCTAATGTCCACACCTTTCTATATTCCTTACAACATAGAAAGTTAATCTGATCAAAGTGCAGAAAGTTGTTAGTATTCGTTTTTAAATATAATCAATATTAAGATATACTACTTTTGTACTTCAGGTTGTAATATAGATTTATAAATTCCCTGGAATTACCCGAAATTTCGGGAACGGAACGTCGCAGACCGTCCATATTCAGTCCTTTATAAATATTTGTGGGTACATGTAACTGTCTAAATATGTTTAATATTCATATCTGGACATATGTCTAAAGTATTGCGTTTGTTGGATGATGGCTAATTAATTCAAAATCTTTCTTGTGCCTTATATTTATTTCGTTCTACATTTTAAATGTATTTATACTCAACACATAGAGATAGGTAAAATTACTGAGGTAATATCTATTGGCATATGCATTCGATAGGTGTCCCATTTGAATAGTTAATCAGCATTCAAAGTTGGATTTGGAGCATTGCCATATCAATCAGTCTCAATACGAACTATAAAGGAGATACGAATCAATGGAAAACTCAAACAAAGGGATAAATTAAAATTTTACTTCTACAAATAACGAAAGTTTTAGAATTCGTATAAATTACGCGTCATCTCATAGCTCTCTAAGAACATATGTTTTGGAATATTTAGTAATAACCTTCAAATTTTCAGGTAATGTTCCACATAGAAAACTAAGAAGCATTTTTAATATACGAAAGAAGTATAGGAAGGATAAGCAAATCAAACAGGATTGAGTTATTGGAAGAAAAACGTAATTTATGAGGGATTTCTTTTTTTTTCTAAATCTGAATATAAAATATTACAAAAACTCTTGGAAACTTAAAATATATGTATAAAATTAAAAAAAAAATCCGTTCTCGGTTTATTACATTTTTGGAATGTCCAATCGTATTTTATTTAGTGTTTTTTTAAAGTTTCCATAGCTTTTTCCCTGCAGATATTTGCTGTATTGAGTTTAGATACTATAATCTCTTTGACGTGTACCAGGTGCTATGTGCTGGTATTCAAACTTACTGAACCTAACTAATCAAGCTCTTTGTAATTCAATGCAGAATGTAATACCCTGACAACGCATACCTCAGATGGTATTAGCTACAAACCTATTTCATACGGACTTGGTAATGAACAGATTTAACTTAATAGTAAAATTTAATTCAAAATATAATTACTGCAAAATGTTAAAACAATTTATATTACATAATACATGAAAGTTGAGTATCTTTCATAATTTTTAATAAACAAAAAAAAATTCTCCTACATAAAACAGGTACAGAAATATTTGATTACAAAATAAATAACGTAAGAGTAAAATAAAAGTAAAAAGATAATGAAAGCAATTTCCGTCCGATTCAACTTATGAGGCATTTATGCGGAAAAAGGAACATGATCAAATCAATCCCCTAAGTAATTAAATTATTCCATTAGCCTTCTCCTCCAATATTTATGACTATGAATGTCTCGAATTGATTTTGAAAACGAATAGTCCCTTTTATCATGTTATTAAGAGTGTTCTTAATATTTATTATAGATAACCATTTCAGAATTTCTATCTACTGTTTATAATTTCCAATTCAGTTCTCAAATATTAAAAAAAGAAGGAATTGGACAATTATCTAAAAGCCAGAATTACGTGGATGAACAAACGTTCATACTAGCAAATATTGATGCTCCAATTACACAGAGAGCCGAATATCCTATCGGTTCGGAATGGGATTTACTGTTGGCACACGAAAATGGAAAAATAATTGACGAATTCACGTGAGTGCGTTATGCTGTCTGCATTTAAAATGTTATAAACAACACCCGTTAAAACTTGACAGGTTGATATTAATTCAAAAGTAAAGCATTCGTTTTTTATTAAAGCAATTCAAAAAGAACATTTGTTATCGTATATAAACGTTAATAATGAAATATCTTGTGCGCGCAAATACTCGTAGGTATATGTCAGAATACTTTGTAATTCAGAAAATTTTAAACATCATTTTATTTTTGGTGTGGCGTTGTTAAAAGCATATTTTTTAGAAAAACAAAAATTGCAAAGAACATATAATCACAAATGTTCTTCCACTTAAAACATTTGATAACTTTTTACATCTGCTTCTTCACAGCCTTAATTGCACCGCTCTTGAGTCTTTTGGCAATGTCCTCAAACCGAAATTTGATAATACAAATATTTTCAACTTATTTAATTTAGATTCGAACTTTGTCTTTGTGTTCAACATATACCTAAATAATATGATATTTAAGAAAAGTCGAATTAATCCTGAAATTGATAAATACTTTTTTTGTGGTTAAATTAAATTCCATTGAATGCAAAACCGACAGCATTTCACTCATATACTCCTTTCTAAAAACGATATCATATGAGATACCGCTTTCTAAATTCCTGTATTTTTTTTATTTTATTAATTGCAATTTAAGATAGTTCCCACAATATACATATATTTAATGAGATTGTGGAATCCTTTATACCGTTTATTTTAATAAAAAATATACACATATACACACCACGAGTATGTTGAAATGTGACAATGATAAAGTGGTTCTTCAAAGCCAAAAAAAAATATGCTTAATTTCATTGTTATGAAACATTCATTGAAATAAACATGATTTAAATTATATTTTTATATTAGCAATTGTGTCTATGGAAATTTATGACAATAGTCCTACATAATTATAAATAATATCATCTCAGGTTTCCTTTCTCTTTTATATATAAAAAAAATACCGTACAATATTTTTAGATATCATACATTTAAATTTAAAGTATGGAATAAAAAAAGATTTACATGCAATTAAAACGTTGAGCAGGCTCTTTTATTAGATGCGTTTATACCTAATAGTGTATTGGCTTTCATTAACAAGGTAGTTCATAATAATATCTAATAAGGAGCAAGGTGAATCACGATAGCATAGCGATACATCCGACCAGGAAATTGCCACTTCTCGTGCCCTCATGAAACACCCTTAAGGTGAAATTCAATGCCATTACCTGACGCCTAGTAGAATTAGTTTCATTTTATCGTTGTGTTATTTTTCAACTATTTTTATTTATCATTTGATTTACCTTAAAGTGTATTTGAAAATAAAACAAAATTTGGATTCGAACATATGTGTTTAAGGAATAAATCTATAATATTAATTATCTGTTAAATTAGAAATATATGGCATACAATAAAATTGTATTACCTTGTTTTGTAATCTGTAATTTAAATGCCAATTTTCGTCTGGCTCTTGTTGTATAATGTCATTAATATCTTTGATACCAGATTATAACATAATTTTTACGCTGTTTTCTGTGCTTTCGTGGTTAGGTGTTCGTTTGTTGTATTTAGGATGGTAGATAAGGAGTTTGATGGGGGGG
>DVQP01000906.1:0-18532 GCA_018231745.1 Danaus eresimus | reverse complement strand
TCTTCAAAACAAAATCCGCTTTTGGAATAGTAATGATCACTAAAAACGAATCTCATACCATTTAAAATGTCTGCTTTTAGACGTAAAAGTTTTGTTTAAGTCATTCGCTTAGAAAAAGAAATAAAAAATTGCTTTCGTAATCTTAAGGTAATAAATAAATTGAATCTAAATTGGATAACACGAAATAGAGGACTTAATGTTATCCCTACCATAAGTTGACATAATAGTTTCGGTGAGCCATAAATTAATTAAAGTAGCATTGTTAAAATTATTTGAAGCTACATTTCGCTAAGTTGGCGATTGTACGGAACTGCGCAGTGATTATTGGGCTGGAACGCGGCCAAAGGGCATGGTGCCAATACTTTTAGACCTGTTGAGTTCTCACATGGAATTTGAAACTATATTGTTGCTCTAAGACAGCCACAGCTTCCTTTTGAAACAATAAATAACGGAGGTGATTTGAATTAACAGAATATAAACTTTAGCCGTATACCAGACACTCGAATTACATATATAATCACCCAAATACAAAAAAGGTGTATGACTTAATTCTTCCATTTCTTATCTCATTATACCTTTAAAAACTTAAACTTAAAAGAGAATTAAAATATATAAAATAAAAACGTCACTTACCTGTACATGATAAGGTGCTACTTTCTCCTCTCCCTTTATTTCTACGTTTATATGCAACCTAATGGCTCCTGACACAGCAGACTTGTCAGTTCTTTTTTCCAGATTGTACCAGACATCCATTTCACCTGACAAAGTCCGAACCTGGCACAAAATTAAAATTATTTATTAACGTTAACAACAAATTACAGTGCACTGAAATCCAAGCATGAAACAACTGTAATTATAAAATCAATAGATTCGTGAATGACGAATTGTCACAGTTAATATTAAACGAAAAACAACTAGAAAAAGGTCATTTAAAATAAATTTGAATTGTTTTTAACTGGGCAAATCGGATTTTTCATTACTTACCTCAATTATAGTTTGGCCCAAAAAGTCGTCGGACTCTCTTGTCAACTTCTGGCGCAGTTTCGACTTTAGGTCATTGTCCTCATCCCAAACTCGGACTTTTATCCGATCGGAGGAATTGTGACATTCGCTGCAATATGAAACTTGATTTTAGAGCACTGGAGATGAAATTATTATGGCCGAAATAAAATCACTTTTTTAGAGTGCTGTATACAAGTCAAAGATGTTATAAAGGATATTTTTTAAGTGAAAATGATAACAAATTTCTTTATTACTAGTACAAATAAACTCACAAGTAGAACTTTTCATTCCACACAGGGTTAAGCTCTTGCGGCATGGTTCTTGTTCTTTTCTTGACTTTGCTTACTTGGACGGTTACGTACGGATCAGAGGTGCCACTTTTATCCTTGGCTATCAAGCCTTGTGCGCAGATAACTGTTTTAAATAATAGAATCTTAATCCTGGACATAATAAGGTGATATTTTATTTATATATAATAGTTTTTTCTTATGATACTGCTTTTAGTTTATATGTAGTTAAATTTATATAAATTGATATATTTATATAAAGCTCTCATGTTGGAAAGCAAGAAATGCTTTAAAGGCATTTACATAAAATAACAGAAGTATTTGCAAAACAAATAGTTTTTTACCTGATATGAGATGAACTTTACAAAAGGCCATAATTTTAACGCTCCTACAATTTCTACTTACCGCTGAAAAGCCAAAGTACCTTCAGTGAACAGTTGACAATTTGTTGACTTCCCGTCGCGGGGTCTGATTCAGTTAAAGAAGACACTAGCTTCAAATCTACCAAAATTATCTATGAATGCCCAAACTCGAGTCTATAACAACTTGAACATAGCGACTACATTCGCAACTTCTAATGCAAAATTGGTCAAGATAGTTAAATTATGATTAAAAATTATATGCTCGGGGATGGTTTCTAAATTTTGCGGAATTTTCACGAATCGAAGTATTTTAGAAGGAAGAGCAGAAAGAAGGAGGAAAATAGAAATTTTATATTGTTACAGTCTCTGGGTCTCAGGTCCTGCATGCTTCAACTTCGCTAGATCAATGCATTCACCTAATGTGGGAAAGACTACGCAAAGAATTAAATTATATATATCTGTAAACGATAAACGTGTAATTTTTTTATTTAATAACAGCATTTCATCACCTGGATTTGGGGTTGTGACAGTTATAAATTAACATTAAAGGTGAGGTCATGCAATCGTGTCAATTTAGCAGACGTGCTGCCGATTATAAATCGCTATTGTTAAATTCAATGTGAAGTATCGGATTGTATAAAATATTAACAATTCTGTGTGCACATATTGTAATTTATCATTAGTTTGATATTTTTTAGTTGTTTTTGTTAGTGTCAGATTCGTGGAATTTCCATGTGTTGATGGTTAATAAGCTACGTTTCGTCAAAAAAGTGAGTTGAGGCAGTGCACTAACGACCGTGAATGGACTGGGATAGTAATTAAAGTAAGATTGCATATAGAGTTTTGGTGTGTGTTAAAATTTTAATACTTCTCCGACTTACTATTATTATATTGTAATAAGAAAACATTATTTTAGCAGACACCAAAAAAGTGGTATAGAGAAAGTAGGCGAAGTCTTCTAATAGAATCAAATTTTGCGAGCGTGCGGTCTTAGCCGCAAAAGACCACTGCAAACCTGTAATGGCGATTTTGCAGGACCATTTCGAAGTCCCTTCAATAGTGATTTGCTCGGCCTGTTCGAGGCTGTCTATGTGAGTGTCGGGGTCGACGTTAAAAGTCCGCCTGGCCGCCACATGAAACGAAAGACACGAATCAATTTATAGTGTCTTGTATGAACCGTGTATGTTGGATGGCTGACACTCCTGCACAGTTCCTCCTCGTCAGGATCACGAAAATCTGCAAAAAATTTTGGTTAGCCACGACACGTCTTCCAACCTGTGATGGCGATCTTCGCACTCCATTTCGAAGTTCCATCCAGGACGGACTGCTTCACGGTGCTCATATGTGCGGAATGTCCCTCGGATTCAATGCTGAACACGCGTCTGTTACATATACATGTATTTATAAAAATTATTGCATAGTAAATTAACATAGTGAAATGAGTTGAATCTCCTTTAATAACATTTTATCAATGGTTCGCTTGTGTATAAATCAGCACTGGAAATAAACAAAACAATACCATACCATTTCTGTAACACAAAATGTAGAATATGGACAGTTAAGAAGTGTAATATAATGGAACAATATTTCACTAGTAATAAATGAGAACTATAAATAATACCATATAAAGCACTAACCTGATTAGTTCGAATATTTCTGGTTTGTCACGTTCCCGCTGCTTCATACGTTCCTTCATTGCTGTTATAATTGAGTTTGCCTTATCTTCAGCGCCATGTTTTGAAGACTTCTCAGCAGCCCCTGCGAAACACACTGCTCAGGCGGTGCCAATACTGTTCTTAATAAGTGCGGGTTGCGCCGGGAAGGCCCCCCGCCCTGCAGTCAGGCCTGCCACGACAACTCAGAGGCCTCAACCCAACCAGATATCAACTCAGAATCGTAAATCATACGAAATCATGTCATGTTGCATCTGATAAGGTCTCCGACCTTGAGCGGCGCCAGCCGGTGCAAACCTGAGTACGGCGCCTTTAATATAAAAGTATCTCAAAGCTATGGTCATATTAATTTTAATCAATTTAGTTTGTGTATTATCAATAAATATATTAATAGTTCACATAACCTGTTAAAAATAAATAGTATTTAGACAATCAAAATTATTACCCGATATTTTATTTAATTATAATATATATGTTATTGAAAATAGAATTTATTGAAAAACGCATATCTTGCGTTGACCTGGATTTTATTTAAATAAAAAGTTTAACTCTTTTTTATTATTTAGTGAGTTTTTCAAAACCAGATTATAATAGAGTTAAAAAGAAAAGATAAGAATTAAAATGAATACAGAAAAATTTAAGGACATAAATAAAAAGACGAAAAAAATTAAACTAAGACCACATATAATATTGTTTTGGAAATATACTGGATTGCGTGCACACATCGCTAACAGGCACATTTTGTTTTTAACGTAGGGGGGCTCGTGTCTGGAGGCTTAAAGACATATTTCATTGAATTGTGAAAAAAAGTGTGAAATATTAAGTATAATATATATATCATAATCATTATTTGGTCTTAGGGTTCTTGAAAAGATTTCGGCGCTGGGCGGGGTAACCCGTGAGGAAATGGGGACCGAATACCCTAGCTAGGTGATATACAGTCTACATATCAAAAACATTAATATATCAAATATTTATACTCTGAAATTTAATAAAAAAAAATATATACCACAGATACTATAAAATAATAAATTTTATTAATAATATAATAAAACATCTAATATAAAACAGAAACATATAATTTATAACACTTAAAAGTAATTGTTATATTTAAAATAAAACAAAACTTTAATTAACATGTAAATAAAGAAATATAAATAAATAATATACTAAGATTATGTCAATGCTTCTAAGATGTAGACTATGTGATGACACTGACGTGCAGTCGTATAATAGTACAAGTAATTATTTTATGTGTTTCTTTTTATACAAACGACTGCCCGCCTTAATGATAGTGACATTGTGATGTTGGCCGAATAAGTATTTATATTAATTTTGAAAAATATTTATAAACCGATAGCCATGCACACCGATCAAGCAAACAGGGGAATTTCACGCGGACAGGATCATGCTTATTATATGAGGTCACACAAAAAGAAGATCAAAAATCAAAAGACAACGTCAATAGAAAAAACATGTTTTCATTAGGATAGTTATATCCAACCACATATTACCGATTTGTTTACTTACTCTTGTTTTATTGTGTTTTTAATCTGATAGACCCTATCGATTGAATAATCGCTGATGTAAATGTAGCGACTGACGACCATGCGTGATGTTTTCATGCATATGTCTTTCTAATTGTTGTTGACTCTACAGTGACGAGTTTCTGATATTAAAATATACCACATACAACAGATGTATATTACCTGATATAAAGATGTCATCTAGTTTGCTACTTACAATGTAAAAAGAATAAAACGTTCCGTCGAAAAGATCGTTACCTTATCATTTCAAATATTATGTACCATAATGTACAAATAATATTGACAATATACTTAAGAGTGAGATGTTTTTCTATATGTCAGAATTGTCACCAAAATGAAAAGTCGAACCTTTTTTTAAGATCACCCTTATTTTAAGATGTTTAATATTATGTTTGTTAATAATGTACAAATGTCATTTTAATCCCAGAATTTCATATCTTTTACAGTGGCAGAGACGAAACACAGAATCTATAAAACATTATAACTTTAACTCCAGCTAAACTTTAGACTAAATTGCGAAAAAAAAAACCCTAGTGACAGTTAAAGTTTTTTACGATCTTTAATCAAATGTAATTTGCCTTGGCGTCGTTGTGCGACAGAGATCTTGTCTACTGTGTGAGCCGCTATGAGTGCATCTTGACACTACTTCATCGTAATAAGGTGAACGGCGCTTCGCCACTGCCAGAAAAGTAGAAAACATCCATGTAGGAACTTTCAATGCCTTTATGATGTAACGATCTTTTCTCAACGTGACAGCTGATTACACATCGTCACAACCTAAATTATAATATTAACGTACGTCAACATTCACCTTAAAAACCATGATAATAGATTTGTATCGTCTATATAATATTGTTCCATGATTTTTTATTAATAATTCACAATACCACATTATGATCATGGTTTTATAATAATCGGTTTCATGAGAGCTTATTAGTTTTATATATTTTACAGTTGTAACTGTAACTTTGAAATTTACTTTGATACTCTTAGACATAATTGAAATAGTTAGAATATTTACATGAATTGTAAGATAAAAATGAAATCCGAAGCAATGATAAAACCGATCATTGTCACGCTTCGTTCACAAACATTCAAGACTACTTACTCTGCAGACAGTCAGCATTAAGCAAATCTTTGCATTTTTCGTGGCACTTCACACCACATTCTGTGCACCTAACTCCTTGCCTGGCTATGCCCCACAGTAATCCTTCACATTCATAACAGTAAGTGGGCGAGGTGGCGGTCCATAGGACAAAGTTGTGCGGCGTTGTCGACGATATAGGATAGATAAGTGCTTGCAAAGTCTTCTTGTAAACGTGCATTTTCTGTAAAACACTTATAACGTGATTTCGAGTATAACTAAATTGAAAAAATTATACCTTTATAAATATTATTACTAAAGTTATTTTTAAAATTACAATCGGCTTCCTTAATTAATAATATTGCTTGACCTTTCTTATTATTAATTAATTTAATATTGATAATTAAAATGTCTTACCAATTCCTCATCATTCAACGTAGCGCGATGTACTGCAGACGTCAATCCAGCATTCCGTTTCGTAGCTGCCATAGTCTAGAGGTGATTTAAGAATTTTAGTATCCGTATCAAAATGTAAATGTTCACGAAAGTTCTAAATATTAATTCGACCAAAAAAGATCATAGGTTCTATCTCCTCTATTAAATACTATGCTCTAACTGCTCTCTTAAGTTTAAGAGCCTGCTAGTGATGTTTAAATATGCTACACATGCAGTTGATATAAGCTGTATTTTAAGCCTGTCGTTTCTCAAATTAATACTATCAGAACAAACAATTGCATTTTATTGTATTTATTATAGAAAACTTTAAACATATCGTGTCTAAGTAAAATATTTCATCAAAAATATTAACAGTACAGAATGCTTCAATTTGTTATAATAAAGCGACTTTGTAGATGCTTGTGCAGTGACAAGAATATTGAAAGAAATAAATATATGCATATGTATATATATGCTCGTGCACAGCTTACGTTGTAATTTCCTATGCTATTAAAAATATATTTAAGTATATCAGGGCAGCAAAGTAAGCAGTACATGCGTTTGCGTTAGGCGGTAACGACAGTAATATTTTGTATACATATATAAAGCGGTTGCATATTTAAAGCAGTAAAACCTTTATAGAAACATGCATAGAAAGAAGTGTTATGGGAGAGTTATACCTTGAGAACCTGCGGGTCCATGGTTAAGGGTAAAATGCAACGAGATCATTAATTTACATCAGGAAATATCAGTTAAAATAGTTTGATTTAGCTACTATATACTTTAATTAGGTGACCCCTATTCTCATTATACCTTGCAGGTAATTGGTGTATAGGCCTTCTATAAAAGGATAAGAGACCTACACAAATAGAAATCAGAAGGAAGATACAAGAATCACATAAAACATAAAAACACCAAGAAGAAGAAAGGTACAGACTGCTCGAGAGTCTTTAAATAAAAATAATCACATATCTGAACAACACACGGGGAGACTTAGCGTATATCGAGTTGTTTATGTTTTGATTTTCTCCTCGTGCATTGTTTGTAAAAAAACTTCCCGGTTAGAAGAAAACATTTATTACGCGCCTACGTTACTAAGCGTACGTCGAGGCGAGCCGTGAACATCGACGACCAGTTCCAATACTACCTTCAGAACACCCTATATTATAAAATTTAAGATAGTCTATTGAAACCGGCCAAGAAAAAAAGATAGCTCCATTTTATTTCAAATATAAATCGACGCGTTAGTCTATATCTGTATACTTACAAGTTCAGAGACAAGAGGTATTGATTTTCTTCTTGGTCGTATATCGGGCATACTGTCGATGTTACTATAAAAGGGATTATCTCCGGGATGCCTATAAATTGACGAAAATCATTTTAAAAATGCACCACTTCTGCCATATACTTTTACAATTCAAACAAAAACGAAATTTTTCATACCCATTGCCGCGACCACCTTGCTCGTTGAACCCTCCGGTGCCATTCTAAAAATAAATAAAAAAATAACAATTATAAAATAAAAAAAATAAATAAAATAAAAATACTTTATTGTAAAAAGAAAATATCAATAACAATCGTACATAAATTATAATTTATACAATTTCGATGTATCCTTTAATTGGAATGATACACAAATTTTGTCCACATGTTATTTTGAATCGAAATTATATAAAATCTAATCGCACAATATTAATAAAACAATCAATCAGCAAATACCGCAAACAGAGAATTAACACGTATCATATTATTAATAGCATTCAATTTAACATACAAACATATTATCTAATAGGTTCTGTGAAAGATGTCAATGATATAATCATTATAATTAGCGCCTGATATTATTGTAAAGCATACATGATAATATTTCGATTATAATGGAAGCGGGATTTTTTACATAATCCCCAAGGCAATATAACTGCTATGACAGAGTCGCTTGCGAGATTTTTATTTTCCTTCACATATCAAGTACATTAAATACAACGTCTACTTCGTCTAAATATATGATAATACATTAAGTGCATTCTAGATTTTTCAGTGACTTCACTAAACGATTAAACCGCCAATAAAATACGTCTACGACATATCATTAAACGTCTCTCGTTGACGACACGAAACATAACGTTGCTACGATTTTTTATTTCAATAAATTTTAATCTAAAATAATAATGTTCAAAACACCAATTTTTTTTTTGTTAAATATAGACATTTAAAGCATTATATAATGAGTAAATAATTTTGCTTACGAATATAAATAATTCATTAAATTAATGAGTAAATATGATTTTTGACTGAATGATGACAGCCATGAATAGAAATAATATTTTTCTTTTGATATGACGTGATATGACGGCGAATGAATTTGTACCTTCAAATTTATCAGGTATTATTATTAATTATTAATTGTATGAATGAAGTCACTACGTTTTAATATTAATAGAATTAGCGCTTGGCACTAACCCCCATGTGAATACTAAAGCAATTTACTTATCACATTAAATGACCTACTAGTCTAACTGTAATATTTTTATATTAATAAGCTATAGTCCTGAATAATTGTAAAAACACCATCAAACTTTACATTCTAAAGCTTTACGTAAATACTCAATTTATGTTATTTTATTGTTGTAGTCCTTAGTACATTAGTTTTGGTAGAACCTTGTTATTGCCTCAAACATGTCCAGCATTAATAAGCTTAAGTATATTTTTTTAATTTACAGTAATAAAGAAAGAATTTGTATTCAACGGTTATGTTTTAGTAAAAATATTTATAAAATCATTCCGGTTTTGAACCGAATTTCGGCAGATAATATATTTTCACAGGAACATTTTTAATAATTGAATATTAATTTTGGTTTTTAAAATTTTTCGTTGGAAAAATTACAAATACACAACCTTTGCTTTTCATGGTCTGGATTAATAATATATAAAGAATAATATTTTTTAAGTATCTATGGTTACAAATGCATAAACCTGTGCTAAGACGATAACAACGTAGCAGAAACATTACAAGTGATCGTATACGCTCTTTGACAAAGCGATCCAGGTTAATTCGCTAACATTTAAAATAGCATTAATCTATAAGGAGTATGAATGTATAACCTAGATTCTACATTTTAACTTTTAACTCTAATTTCATGAAATTTTTGCATAAGGTAACTTACACCAGCACTGACTTTATCCTTTTCAGTAGATGGCGTTGTTGCAGCTGGTGTTTCGGTTGTTTTTTCTTCAGCTTTTCGATCTTTTAATGCTTTTAATAATTTCCATTTGCTACCAACCGGAGCGTCTTGCTGGGTTGGAGCATGTTTATTTGTAGGAACGGGTTCCTTGCTAATTTCTGGCATGTCATAATCTTCTTCAAATTCATCTCCACTTTGAACTGGACTGTCAGGTCCAGAAGTCTCTCCTGAACCAGAGTCAGCATAAGATTTATCTTCGTCAGTCTCGACCTCTGCAGCACTTTCATGGGCCTTTTCTTCAATCATAGGAAATGTGGTTACATCTTTCCAAACTTCCTCAGTGGGAGCCTCATCACATTTCACTTTGATTGAGGCAGTTTTAAGTTTTAATTCTCTTAAAACATATGACATCTTCTCTTTCAAAAATTCATTTGGCTCGGTAGCTATTTCGTCCTCAAATTCCGGCTCTTCTGCAAGTGTTTTTTCCCTCTCTTGTTCAATTTGAGACTGTTGTTCCATTTCCTCCAGTTTTCTTAATTCATAACAATACCATTCATCCTCTGAATCAATACTATCTTCTGTACTTTGGCGCCTGGATGAAACCCTTGACCCACTTCTCCACGAGTGTGTGCTTTTGCTATCATCATCATCATGTTTGTTGGGTATCTCAAGACTTTGTTGATGTCTTGGCTGGAATTTTATAGGTAAACCACGTACGCTTTGAATAGATGGACTCCGTTCCGAAATTGTTGCATTGTCTTCTGGTACGGAACTGCTTATAATTTCTGGTGGACTTGTTTTTGACGGTCTTCTACTTTTGATGTTCGTAATTTCAGTTGTTACTTCTTCAGGTTTATTACTTTCTAGTTTTGGCGGTGATGTATCAGAAATTTGGTCATCGGATACAGATGAAGATTTACGCAGCCGATATTTGCCTAAAGCTCTAGAAACAGCGAATTCTTGTGAACTTCCATTGTAGGACGAATTGTTTTCATTTGACCCATCTTCTGATATACTGGCTGCTTTTTTAACATCTCCTACCGTTGCGAATAGTGACGAGGGTGATCGGTTACCTTCTTTTGAATCTTCTTCAAATGGATCTATATTTGAAATATCAGTATCAATATCTAATTTTTCCAATTCAGTTATATGCTCTTTTTGCAATTGACTTACGCGAGCAAAGTGAAACTCAATATCATCACTCTTATCCCGCGGCATAACATTATTTGCAAATTTTTCCTTTCCTTCTATAGTATTCTCACTATCGTCCTGTTGAAATTCCATTCCTTGTTGTTGTAGCTCTTGAAGCATTTGCTGTTGCTCCACAATTTCTTGATTGTTTATTTTTCTTTGTTTTACTTTCGATGCCACTTTTGGAAACATACTTCCTTCATGTGTTGAATCGGAAAAAACACTGTCACTGTCTTCCGATTGGGCACTTGATCGCCCACCTGACCATTCAGTTTCAGATGTTTCAGGATCTGATAATGACTGATGGCTGGCTTGTTGCTTCCGACGAGCTTTTTGTAATAATCCTGACATTGATGCCACTAAGTGGTACTTCTTTTTTCGTCTTTGGGCTGATAATAACCTTTCCTTTAAAGATTTTTCTTGTTGTGTCTGTTCCACTGTATCTACACCAGATGGTAAAGAATGAGACCTGTGTTTTTTTGGTAAATGTAAATCAGGGAGCCAATGACTCATAGATGACATGGCAGATTTCAAAGAAGATGTTCGCTTAGGTTTTTTTCCTTGTTTTTCTTTTTCTTTAGCTTTTAGGTTACATGAAATAGATAAATACCCTGATTCTGAAACCAAAATTCCTGACGGTTCGACTAATTGTTCTTTTCGTTTAACGTTATTTTCTAAAGTTTGCTTATCATACACTTTACTGTCATTCATGATATTTCCGTTTCTTTGGTCATATTGTTGTTGTTTAAAGTATTCTTGTTGTAATTGATTTTGAAATTGTTTTCTCTCCGCAATATTAAGAGATTGTGATTTTAAACTTGATGTTTCTGTTGAGCTGGTCGGTGATCTACTACTTTGCCAAGCAATTCTGTCTTCTAGGGAAGTTCGTTTAGGAGAATCATATCTAGTAGAAGTCGGATAATATGAAAGTGCATCAGTTAAATTTCCAGATGGATATCCTGAGCGATTATTTGTTACTTTATACCCATTTTGGTGTATTTGAACGTCATTAGCCCCAATAGTATTTGCTCTAGTAATTACTTTCTTATTTATATTACCTGCGGACATAACCACCGTTTGAGCATGATAACTGGGCTCTGGTGGATACGAATCAAGTGCTTGTTTAGGAACCGTTTCCGTAATTTCATTTCTATCTAATATTTCGGAAAAATTTCTGTCTTCAGAAAGTATTCCTCTGGGAGAACTATAAACAGTAGTAAAAATTGGTTGTCTATTACCAGCAACAGAATAAATAGATGGTGCTTCATTTTGATAATAAAAATCTATATTACCTACAGAGTTTTGATTTAATATTGAAAACGGTATATCGCTTTTTAGATAAATAGAATCCTCTTTTTCTGGAACTTTATTTACATCGATGGAAGGGTCTCTGGAACCATCTCTTTTTCTAACTTGGTTAAAATCCCTTTTATGTGTTTTATTTTCGAATTGGTAAGAGTCAACCAAAGTTTCTAAGTAAGGCTTTGAATCGATTTCATAAGGAATCCTTTGCATAGACTGAGGTGATTGGTTTTTCAATTTATGACTTTCGTGGGATACATGGACGACTCTCCCTGTTTTAGGTGATCCGGGACTTTTTTCTAAACTTGACCAACCACTCATAGAAGAGAGTCCAGAGTCGGATTTTGCTGTGACAATATTAACACTATCTCTTTTTATGTGTTTTGGAGAAGTTTTAGGTGATTTTGGTGATCGAGGGCTTAAGCGCATGCCATCTACTGCAATGCTTGTTGAAAGCATGGCTTGATGTGAAGATAATATTTCGGTATTATTTTCTATGGATGCAAATAATTCTGCTCCATTTGGTGGAGCGGGTGGTGGTGGACTTGGAGACTTTCGTAATTTACCTTCGTAATTGATTTCCAGTCTTTCGTTTGAAGGTTCATCGTAAATTTCATGAACAGACAAAGGGGAATGTTGTTCTGAGGTAGATTTGTATAATTCATTCAAAGCTTGAGAAACGTTCTTTGTAGAATAATAATTCTGTCTTGTTGGTTCTTCCACTTGATACGTTGAACTGTATTCAAATCTTTCTCTTGATAAAGCACTCGGAGATTTTGAAGATTTTGCTGCAATTTCTGCATTAGCTACCGCCGAACTATAGGCTAAACGTCCTGTTACTGTTGTGTATGGTTCAGTTGTTGTCCTTTCCGGAACAAATTTTCTTCGAGGAGACAAGGCTGATGGAATGAAATCTAACGTTCTATCACCCACCATTTGTTCTGAAAGGGATAATCTTGACGGGGATTTGTCTCTAATGTTTTCTTTTGGCATTGTTAAAAGAAAATCATCAAAACTTTTCATCATATCATTAATACCCCAATTCTCATCACCGGTATATACGTTCTTTAGTTGTTCATTTATTATATTGCCATCTTCTACTAGTGCTTTAGCTTCTATTTCTCTGTCTCGTTTTGATGATAATTTAATTTCCGGACTAAGAAGTCTAGTTTTCAAGTCTTTTAACTCTCTCGAATCCTTGTGTAATTGGGTTGTCAACCTATCTAATTCATGTAACTTATCTACGGTAATTTGATCTATTGTACTTAAGGTAGATATATGCACCATATCTCTTTCACTCAAACCTCCGTCTCCTTGTAATCCGCAATAGTTTTTATAATCACTTCCACTATATATTTGCCTAGATGTTGTTGGCATGACTTCTATGTCTGCTTCTTCTGGTGCTTCCCAAATCATATCTAATTGAGATGGTGGTCTAGAATTTTCATCACATACTAAATCATCTCTATATGCCTGATTTAAACTTCTATAAAAAGCCTCATTAGATTCCATTACTTCATCTTGCGAATCCAACAAAGCTGCTGTTCGACCTACGTCAAGACCTTCCTCAATGCCATCTTCAACCGTACCATTACCCAATATTTCTCTGATTACCTCTAACCTTGACAAAGGATCCCTCGAAGTTACCGTGCGACACGCATAAAAATCGAGTAGAGTTGTAATCACACCCTGTTGATCTGCCAGCAGAGTTTCTAATCTTTCCAACCTATCCCACATTCTTACGTATTCTTGACTTAATAGATCCAGAGCCCGCCAAGCGTACTTTAATTCGGTTTCTAAGATATTAAGGCGTGTTCCAAGACGTTCCATATAATCACTGATAATATAATCTCCTGAATAGGGAGGTAGATCGGGAGGAAGTGAAAGAGAGCCGATGTCGTCCATATCGACCTCGGCACCCCCACTCCCGCCGGCCTCGTTTTCCTCCATCGCTTCGTTTGTACCTGACCCGGCATTGTCTTGAATTTCGTGCATCATCTTTGGCCTGGATAGTACGTTGGATATAACATCTTTCACAATGACTCATCCCATATCGTTTTACTTAAAACAATTTTCACACAAAATAGTTCTGCATTGCACTGAGTTCGTTTTACGATCATTTTATCACTTTTGTCTTAACACATTTTGTCCATTACAGTTCACTTTGTTCAACTAGAAACACTTTCGCGTTATGTATATGTGACGGATTTAAATCAATAAGTTTGCATCAAAATAAACTTTGTATTATTAAATATATTAAATCACTTTTCTGTAAAAGGAATAGAAGTAAGAATTAAGAATTCTCAAACACTGGTTTATTCATATCCAATGTTATGTAAAAACCAGTAGTTGAATAGTAAGGGCAGGAGAACCTCATAAAAATATGTAAGAAACATTAATTGATAAAAATATTTTAACTTTTATTTTATTTTAAATAAATTCAATTAATTTAACAACAAGATTTTATTAAAAAATACATATTTTTAGTAGAGGCAGCTTAGCGGTTCGTAATGATTCCACATGAGTAAGTAATCAGAGGTGGAAGGTCTTTTTTGGATTCGGAAGTAGTGAAATTCAGGTGAGGATACAAGGAGGACCACCGCTTCGCTTGGATTTCAGGACAGATGTTAAACACGGTACAATGTTAGCATCTTGTATAGGACTTAATTTGTGAATATAATTATTTTAGCACATCATGTCTTTTATTACTATTGTTATTTGAATGATATAATTGAAATTTTATATATTTTTTGTCCATCCACTAGCAAAAACCACGTGAATTTATCCAATGATTTCTTTCAACAAAACGTTAAACAGAACACATACATAAAGATGATAAAAATCGTATATAGTGATACCTTAAGTATCAATAAACACAATCATATTACGTCAGACATCAAATACTTTGATTGTACAGGGAAAGGTCTCGTTCAACATTGATTTTCGATGAACGTCTGTGTAGTTAGGAAGTACATGATCTTTGAGGTCCTATATATGTTATAACTTAAAACATTTGAGTGCTATCAGTAATTTATGTTTTTTTTAAAGGTGTTGGAACTACTTCGTTACAAAATAAATATATTTTTATTACTAAAAAAATATAAATTATTATTTTTCATAAATATGTGTAGATATTTATATAAAAGGAAGGTTTTTAAGAGCATTTTTATTATAAGTAATTCTGTTTTAATTGCCCTTAAGGCATCATTGGAAAAGGAAAAGAAGGTTCTCAGTCAATGTCTTCATTTAAGTGTCCTTAGCGACCGATCCCTTAGTTATTGTCTTTTATCTTTGGGTAAAATAAATTAGTGGCAATGAAGTTTTAACTTCCTGAAAATAACAGTCTCATATAAGTTCTCTTGGACATTGGCCAAGCTTTTTTACTTTTTAAGTATTAGTACAAAATACTCTTTAAAATAGTGTGCTTCGACTAAGCCCGAGAGATCTAAGCTTTATATCTACTATATTATACACAGTTTTATATTTAGAATTTATAGTATCCGGACTCCAGCTGAGAAAGTCGGACGAGAATAAATTGTATACATTCGAGTGCTTCTCAGAAAATGTTTCCAATCGGTTACATTGAAATGATAAATGATGTCCAAATATTGCCGTTTAAAAACGCAAGCCGAAGTTTGTAAATAATATAAAGCGGTTCTGATCGTGTTCTATTTAAGCGAATGCTGCCTTTTCCCGGGGCCAAATTTAATTGTCGATATTTAGGTGTTATAAAAGAAAAGATTCCAAAATATCTACATTAGAATTTCAACGATGTTTATTTTAAGAATCGATTTAGATAAATACATTAAATTGATATAAAAATTTATATTTCTATTTTACTTTAGTTGTAAATTTTTATATCAGAATAAAATTTTATCTTTCATATATTATGTATAATTATGATGAATATTATATTTATGTAAGTATATATCGTGAGTTTTGTCGCAAAACCTTTTTGTACAGTATTTTCATTCAACTTTGATAAAATCACTCTTTATATTTTCTGCTCCTTACATAATAGTAGTTTTTAACCCTGCGTGAGACTTGCCAGCTATAATTCGCTGTCATGGTATACTAAGTTATGGTCTAATCGCTCCATTAAACCGCGTCATAAATCGTGATGACTAAAGAAATAAAACGATTGAATACAAAACTTTTAATTATAGTTTGATCAAAGTGAAGTTATATCACCTGTGTTTTATTTAAAGACGCATTTTCAGTTAAAAACGCATGTATTATGAAATGTACAAACCGAATTCCTTGAAAAAAAAATTTGACAAAGACATGAATGACACAATTAATAAAAGATTTAAATTAATATTAAAATTTACCTAAACCAAATCTTAAAGTAGAATTAAAGAGTCCATATAATAGTGACGTCACAGATGTTAATGGGTGAAACCCGTTTATCTAGCTATCAAATATTAAAAAAACTGATCATAAATGAGGCTATATAAAAATCTATTGTTGGAAAGAAAAAAAATTACACTGCCTAATATTAATTTCTGAGTAAAACATAAACAAGAGTTTTTTTTAATATCCAGCATACATTTTAATAAATCATGTACTTCCATTAAAATTTCATTAGTGTGGTGCAAAATAAGCGAAATGTTCACTTTTATCTACGTTATGTGAATGAAACGTTCTCACGCTTTTCACACCGATATGGTTTATAACAGGAAAACATTGTTGGAAAAATATGGCCAGATTTATAAAGGGAGTTCATGTTTTAAAAATACTATCTATGAAGTAACAATACGCCCTATAAAATTTATAAGACATTGCCAAGTTTGGGCACATCACGGATAAGTGACCTTGATTATTGTAGAAGGGTGGCAGGAGAGGAAATGCAGCTGTTGGCAACATCTCAAACAGACACAGATGTGACAAACCGAATAATCGATTATTTTTATTTATAAGGTTGGATGAACTTATAAATTCATACCTTTTGTTATCTGTATGCTATAATATTAAATTTCAGTGTCAAAATATAGTTGATAATGCTTTCAAGTAATGTAAATATATAATGAGTTAAATATGTTTGCGTTTGATTTTGCAACACATTTTCGATTTTAAACCAACATTTAGATAACATAATATCAAATGTATTGTAAATTAGAAGATGTCGTTAAAATTGCAAAAGAATGTATAAAGAGATACGTGCAAGTATAAATTTTGTATATTTTATTTCAACGGATGTTATATAAAACATAATAGAAAAAATTATAAGTGAAGTAATAAGTCAAACTATTACCGACTATTTGTCGATAGTTCGAAAAGTGGGTATGAAATTGGAATTTCAAAGTTACAGCCAACTGAATTAAATGCCAACAAGCTAACAAGTGAATTACGGGCTACGCCTTACTACTGCCATAATTATATTACACGCATGCTTTTATCGGATACTAAAAACATTATTTTAATATCTATAAACTTACAAACTTTGATACATCCCTTGTTTTGAATAGTTAAACTTTTATGACGTTTCAATTAAATTTAGCACTACCTCCTATAACTTATTATGCAAATTTAGGAAATCTACAAAATAATTAACGAAGTTAATAAAACTAGGATTATTTTTTTATATAAAGTAAAATAAAAAAATATAAGTATTTGTCAATGAAATTAAATGAGAATCAATCACACGATTTAAAATACTGATAAATAATTTTACTTATTCGTAGAATACTTAGAAATTATTCCTTTATTGTTAGTAATAGCCGGTTTCAAGTGGAAATCCATAGAAATTGAAGTTCATCATGCCAAAATTAATATTTAATATAATAGATATATACAGAATTTAATCATTGTATATGATTTTTGGTAGTATTTATGGAAGAACGCGTTACTAAATTCAAGTGGAGATATGGAACGAGTTTCGTATTTAAATCTTACATTTATTTTATACTAATATCTTCTACGTACGTAATCATATGCGTTGTAATTTTGAAGTATTAATCTGAACACTTATTATCAAACAAATAATTATTTTTTTACACCTTTCGTTCTGCAATATATGTGATCACATTATATTATTATTCATTGCTCTGAATTAATGATGTCAGCATAATTGCGATAGCTTTTTATTTCGTTTATTGGAAAAACTCTTGTGAAAATTAATTCATAAATTTTAATGATATAATGAGATGTATTATCTCCATAAAAGCCGCATGTCAATACGGACGACTTCAGTAGCGATGAATGCGAGAAATGAGAAAATTGTATGTCAATAAATTCTCATACAGAGTTCAAATGACGATGACAAAACATTTGTACCGCAAATCACGTGAAAATTTAATTTACAGTCTTCATATGGCACAGGAAAAATGTTTGCGATAGAATGGAATGACGGATAATTGTTTGGTATATAAATGAAATGGAAAAAAAACATTAAATAATAAGAAGAGAAAAAAGTTACAGACAAATATTGTTATTGTAAATATCTCTCACGATATGTATACTATAAA
>DVQP01000905.1:0-18532 GCA_018231745.1 Danaus eresimus | reverse complement strand
TATAAAAATATACGACTATTCGTTACAAAAAAACGAATAGAAGTTAGTATAAGGGAATCGTTTTTAACATATAGAATAAGCGAAACGCTAAAAACATGTAATTTTAAGGAACATAAAACGAATTTATCAAAAAAAAAAATCAATTATTCTTAATTAGCAACTATATATACATGTATTACGGTGTAGTGTGCAAAGCGCATTAGCTGAGGTAATAACTTAGCGTGTAATGGTGACTAATAATTGACTACATTTATAGAACTCGTATACCCAAAGCCTTAACAGGATTGTCATGTTAGAAACTTCTATATGAATACAGACAGAAACATACTTTATGTGGTAGGGATAAAGTCTGTATTGGCACGTCTATATCACGACGCCGCTCCTCGTGATGATCTTAGTTTGATCCTTGGTCTTGTCCTCGTCGGTTTTGTGTTTCGTTTGTATCTTCTGCCACGTATCCCCTAAAGCTTTGCTGAAGTGATCGTCCACGCCTTTAGAAGTCTGTGATCTGTCGTTTCTAGACGTCTGTATCTGTTTCCAGGTGTCCCCGAGGGCTTTAGCGAAATGATCGTCCACGGACACACTGGCGTCATCGACTTCCATAGCTATTATTTTCGTAGGTCTCTCTATAATGAACTGTATGGGACTGCTGGCTCTGTCTTTTGTGTTCGGCTTGGGACCGGCCGCGTCCTTTTTGAACAGATTCATATAGTTATCCCCCAGCGATCTCCTGAAGTGTTCGTCAATAACCGGATCGCACATTGACAGTGATCCTGGGTGAAAAATTGCTTTCATTAGCACAATATGAATGGTCGGACCTTGTTATAGTATACGGCTGCTGTGAGTAATGAGATTTAGACATTCGCGAGTATTCAAATGTAACGTATTTTTTTCGGATTACTACGCGTTGTTTATTATTTCAGACTACATATGAGATCTAAGATTTTCGGGAGTCATTTAAATAAAACTAATATATTTTCGGATTTGCTACGAGATTTTTATTACTTTACAAATACATAATCCCGACGTTTCGGTTGCTTTACAGCAACCGTGATCACGGCAGACGAGATGACATCCGAAAATATATTAGTTTTATTTAGACAACATATACCAAAAATTCGGTGACTTTGTTATTATTTATTATTAGATTACTGTTCTAAAAATATAAGCTTTATGTATATTAAGTGGATTCTTGTACACGTCTGTATATTTTTGTTTTATAATTATATGATTGTTCACGTGAATTCGATTAGGTTGTACAACTTGATCGTATTACGTACAAACCTATTATCCTGTATTTATTTAATAGTTAGCTAATGTTTCGGAAAAATATCATAGCATTTTGTTCGCCAAACATAGTTTTAATGAACATTTATGTATATTTAATTTGGACATCCGGGTGCTTATAAATTAAAAGTGTTTATCCGCTAATTAGTTATGTCAAACATAAAATATTACCGGGCGGAGCGTCATTGGTCTTTATAACAGAGGGTCGTGTGTACGGCGGCGGCGCGGGTCGTGACCGGAGTCTCATGTCGATAGGGGCTTCATGTTTTACCCCAGAGTACTGTGGAGGCGCTGTGGGTAATACAAGATTATATAACGCTTCCAATTAGACGAAAAGGATTATGTTATTTATATAAAATCATATGAAAAACTATATACTTTTCCCATATAAGTGCCATATATCACCAATGTTTTGAAAGCATAATCTCCTAAGTACAGTTTTCCCATATATATACCATATACGAGCAATGTTTTGAAAGCAAAATCTCCTAGCTACAGATATAGGACTTTATATCCGTATATGGTTAGGTTAAATCGATATTTTAATCAGCCATCACTATAGGTACAATAAAGTTACAGGTAAACGCAATCACTGCTAAGTTAAACGAATAAAGTTTATCTATTCTGTACCGAATGCGGACGTCGTAAATCCATTAATTAGTGATCTCGAATCGGTTTACTTGTAGTTTATACTGACTAATAGTTTGAAGATGTGGCTGGAATATAACTCATTACATTATAGTGTTGGACAATTAAGATATCGATAATTTTTTGTATTTTAAAACTAAAGTTCTTTTATTGTTCAATATTTTATTTTATATTTGTTTATAATAGTAACCCATGACGATATTTAAGTAATTGTTTGAATATCATCACATAAGGACACAATAACGCAATTTTAAGATAATTGGTTTCCTTATTCGTCTTTACGCACTTAAAATTATCTTCCAATAAAACGTAACTGTCGCTCAAGAAAGCAATTTGTGGGGAAATAATAATTAAAGACTTAATATTCGTTATCTTTGTATGAAACTGTGATTAACTTAGTATGATTCAAGTTATTCTAATTATTACGAGGGCAATATTAATGTTACAAAACTGTTTCAATGGGCATCTATCAATAAAACATCTATAATAATTGTAGTCAATCAAAATTACTTTTAAATATGTGTTTAGTTATTATTTTTATTATGTCTTAGACGACAGACAATGTATGGTTGTTTAAAATACATTTATAAGTATTTCGTATTTCGCATTTGTTACAGTTTGTTGTGAATGACGAAGATTGAATGTAAAAATTTGATAAAACATAATAGATTTGTACAGAAATTGTAATATAAAGATAGCATCCGGTCAAGAAAGAAAAGTACATAACAACTATTTATTACAACAAATTTTATGAGTCGTTTACAATATTGAATAAAGACAACTGATTACAGCTAGACCGTGTGAACGCAAATAACATTCGCCTAATAGATTTGATTAACGAAACTGACAAATAAAACTGGCACATACCATCAAGAAATTATAGTAGGAATGGATTTAACAAACAGATAGTGTAAATGTGACTAAATAGAGCGAGTACAAATGTCTTATGTCGACTAGATACTGGCAGGCAGAAATGGCATTTACCACCTAGGTAATAAAGTCTACTAACCTCTGGCAACATCATCTAACTCATCTGACAGCTCTCCGTCACTGTGCGTGGTGGTGGGGCGCGTTACCGCCGGTGAAGTCCGCCGCTCGTTGAACGAATGCGACCGTAGCGCCATCTTACCATTCTCCCTGAAAAATAATCGGAAATCTGAATTTACGTGTTTTATATAATAGTACTGAACATAAGGTGAATATAATTCTTTATTTAACAGAACCGATTTCGCTATCAATTATATTTATTTCGTTCACCTATCGCATGTGTATTACAGAATGCTGTGGAGTGGAGGTAATGTCGAAGATATAGCGTCGCCAGCCAAGGCGCGTAAATAGTTCTTATCAGTTGACCGTGTTATATTAGTTTCTTTGGGTAATACAAACACTCAGTGGCAATTGTAATATTTGATTAGTTGCTTTATTAGTGAGAAAGAAAAAAATACACGTCTATAATCTGTTGCAATGGCTTTTTCCAATATTTCGTACTAAGTTACACTGATTAGAATTTAAAAGTATAGTTAGACAAAATTTCAAAATTTCTAAAATATCGTGTCTTCGTTTTTGAACTTATTTTTTTTAATCTGATCAAGGGTTCCGTCGTAGCTCCACGAAATCGACAACTTTTTTTAAATTAGTCATACTAAACTTCAAATTGAATTTGCAAATAATACAAAAACGAGATCGCGGGTCCAAATACCCAGCCTGCGCGGAAATATTTTCATGCATATATTAGTATAATTGAATAAGTAATCTAAAAATAATCTACCACCTTACCCACTTCAGTATTTTTACCAGAATTTTAGAAGATAGGATTTATTTAAATATACGTCTATTAAACAGAACGTAAAAGTATGCATTACTAAGTTTATGTTGATATAAGCTAATTGTTTTATCACTATAATATAACAGACTGACCTTGGTCGGTAGTCGGGGAGTCGAGTGGCTCGTCGCTCGCGTCGCCACTTTCCGGTCAACTCTTTAGGTTGGTCGCGAGGCTCTTCAGGTGAAAGAGTACGATCCCCTTCTGACTCCCCACTCGACGCTGTGCTGGGGCTTTCTGGAAATATATGCATTTTCTCGATACATACGCATTATGGAAACTAATTTTAATTACATTAGAGAAGAGATTTGAGCCAGGAATATGTCACAAAATGTTTCTTTTTCACTTGCTCAAAGTTTATTACCGCTGACAGTTAACAACGAAGAAAAATTATTGTGATACTTAAAAATTGTACTATGAAAGATAACTTCCAATATTTTCGTCAATTTTATTAACCACGTTTAAGCATTTATTAATTTAGTATTTGGTTATTTACTATTAGTTATCACGTTTTATGAAATGTAAAACACGACACGGCTTTTTACACGGACATTAAAAGTCGCTCTACTTTTTTTTTGTTTAGTCTAATAACATTACTTAAAACGCATATTAAGGATTTGTTCCAACAACGTTCCGTGAAGATGCAAAACAATTTATTCATAAAATTTCAACTAACAGTTAATAGTTATATTTAAAAACGTAAAAATTTTTAAATTTATCAATATTAACTATTTTGAAATTTACAACATATAAATAAATATATATTAGTGATGCCACAAATCAATGATAAAATCTCACGAGCTATTTATTTATTTTATCTACCTTTTTGCGACGCCGACATCCACGGCTGCCATAAGGGAATAATAAACTTGGGTGATTGAGGAGGTTCCATTGAAAGAGAATGAACTTGGTTGAACGAGGTCCGAGCCAAAAGTAGCAAATACGAAGGAAATTCCATTATCACAGCACCATTGATGATATAGATGCGACACACAAAATCACTATTATGAAAACACTATTATAAAATATTGTGGCACTTCTAAGTATTAACAGCCCACAGGATAGAGAGGAATTAGAGCGCTAGCTAAAGACAACACATTGGCTTCCCAGCACAGGTAACACTGAAGGTCGACTGAATAAAAAACGAGCTGGAAGAGATTACATTGGAATAAATAAATGAGATGAACAAAAAATAATCCGAAAAGGAAAAAGAGCATGCTACATCCACGCGGCCGGACGTAGCGGCGCTTCCTTCGTTCGAACCAGCTATACAGGCTGTTGTAAATGCATTTAACATTAAGACAGATGATTAGTCCGAGACTGTTAGACTGTTCATACATCATAACAACAACTTGTTTTGTCCATTGTTACACTTACTCGGAAATATGCTGATAAGTGGCATCGAGAGCGCGACCTTCCTATGACCTCATCTTGTTTTTAACAAAGGAAATGTATACATAACGAATTATTAAGTCAACGACCTTCTTTTGTATTTTCGATGTCCCCTTTCACAATGGCACGATATCAATGCTTTTGAAATGTACGATGAATATTTTAAAATTAAACACTATTCGATACATTTTTATATTTAAATAATTACATTTTTTTTAAATATCCTTTGTGTTATTAATTTCAACATACTGTGTACGAAATCTTCAACCTGTTCGCTCCATTCATGAAAGTGCGTGAGCGCAGGGCGCGGGGATTAATGAACGATCCACTCTCCTCTCTTCCGTTGCCCATAAAGCCTCTTTTCGATCAACTTTAGACTCTATCCCATACCAATAAGATCGGATTAATAGCAACACCCTGATAAAATAACGCAAGCATTGCAATTTATATTCTATTTAGCTATATATTTAAGTTCAAAATCACAAGCGAAATGAGTGTTAATGATCGAGTTTTAAATTACGGTGGTTGTATCCTTGGAAGGTTGTGTTTTATTTTGATGAGGTGTAAGAGGGGGAGGGGGGGAGGAGATCTGTGAGAAGTTGCCGCGCTCTCTAGCGTATAGGCATTAGCTTTTTTATTGTCTAATAGAGCGTCGGTAAAGGGCTGCCGACAGGTAGACCGAGGTTGGCGCCGCTAGAATAATTAAAGTCTGGAATTAATGCCGTCCAAGTTCAACTTTTATCAACTTGGAATCATTTAATCTTCCTGGAAAACGATGTATTGCAATTTAAAATCGTGACATGTTATATTATGTTTTTCTTTTTGTTGATTTCAAATTTATATTTTACATTAAATATACAAATGGCATCAAAAACGGACTTCTGGTTACAACATACCCTGTAAAGTTTACCCACCCGGCGTCCTGTTGCTAATTGGCGGTTAAATAATTTATGTAAGTACAAAATGGATATCCTGTGTTCGTGTAATTATAATAGTTTAAATAAATACTTTAATTTCAACGATAAATTAATGATTTCATACGTGACGGTAAGAGAGATATATTTTAAAATGATACCGTAAACGGCCGGCGTTTTATTGTAGGATTGTTGTATATTTTTTGTACGACAGCGCACTCAGCCGAAGCGACGAGCTACCTGACATTGAACGTCACATGAAAATTTTACAATCATTTATTCAATAATTAATTAATTCGCGAGATAATAAGAAATTCAACGCGTAATTCCAATAAAGCATAATATACATCTTATGACATTATTAAATTTTTAAAATTGTTGTATCATATGTGCATATGTAACTTTCAATCTGGTTATCAAATGAGACCGCTTAACATATAAAAAACGTTTTGGCTCCAAACGAGTAATGTTAATCGTGTTAGTGCAAAAGAATTCAAAGGATGTGCTTAATTAAATGGTTGGAATGCAGTAGAACTCATCGGAGCGTGTAAGCTTGCTTGGCGAGCGTAGTCTGTTTTGTACTGCATATGTACGTATTATGTTATTTACAAAGGAATCAAGGGAATATGGCCCTATATTCTATGCTATGTTAATGTTTCATACATATTGTATACACTCTACCGAAAAGCAAGTTATATAATGACCAATAAAAGCAAGTTATATAGGGTTGATGAAAATAGAACAAATTAAAAAATATATATGTAATAATTGACAGTTATTTACCGATAAGTTACAGCTACTCGATTGTGGATACAAATAAATAAATAATTTAAATACTCTTTTAGTCTTATATAATAACTGCAATCGCTATTCAGTACTTTCGATATCAAAACTAATAACTTTGATTTAAAATAAATTGGAATTGAATTAAAAATACTAAATATATAACACAGTTTCATAGTTTTCGTATATCGGTTCATTAATTTCTTACGTTATAAATATTTATACATCCTTAGCCGGCGGCTGTTCGAGTAATTCGGGAGGCGCGCATGCGCTAGCCGGTTCTGCTTCGAGGGCTGTTTATTCGCACGCACATATTATTGACTATTTTATTTAAAGGGGAGCCAAAATTAGGGTAGCTTCCAATTTTTGTGCCATCGTTACAGACGGCTAGCGTTATATTGATATGGGTTTCGTTCAAAGATAAAATAACTTTATACCATGATATTTTGATAGTTTTTTTTTTGTCAATTTCATATAAACTTAATATGTTATTGTAATGTATGCTGAATTCCTATGTTTATATGTAAAGTATGAAGCTAATTATATTTAAATAGTGGATCGCTCGGATCGGTAGCTGCCTCCGTGGCCGTGGGCTGGTCGGGATGATATAAATGACGGCGGTTAACTGAAACGTAATTACGCATGCATGCCTCTGAGGATGCGTGCACGAAACAGTAGCCAGTGACAAGTCTGTTTTTAAACTCGTCCAGTCCTCGAGACGAGATTTATAATAATACAGATCTGATACCAACATGTCTAGAACATACTAAATGCGTCAACATAACATTTGATATGGAGATATTTGAATAAAGCATATTTAATGTCTTAATTAAATCCGCATACATGATTTTATTTAACTATATTGTTACATTCTGAATGTAGCTAACAATGTTTGCTCGCATTGCGGAAGACGGATGTTTATTGCGAAAGTGAGGGAAGAGCTCAAACATTCCGCATTCCACATAACAGTCACAGCACAAAATACTAATACGTTTACGTTTTGAATATATTTAGGTATACAACTAAAGATCCTTAACATCGCGAAGGTGAAGTGAGAATGTAATAACTATACAAGTATTATATTTTAATTTGTACAAATTTATTCTAAATTTGTTTACTTTTTAAAAATATTATTAAACTAGATACGTTTGATGAAAACGCAAACAGAGTCATCTTTGAGCAAGTTTGAAAATCAAAATGCTCTCACTAGCGCTATCTCGTGATTCCCTTCAAAGTAACGCGACACTCTCCAGAGGGAAGCACGGTTTGCTGTTGATAGAAAAAGTATTGTATCGTATATTAAATGTGTATGAACTATAAATATAAATAATCACAAATGTCTCATTACTTATAATTACAGTAAATATATATAAGTGAAACTTTAAATATTTCGTCAATTTATTCATCATTAATTAAAACTGTTATCATAAATTATATCAGTCCCAGAAATTAATATATTATTAATTATTATGTGGTAACTTAGGAATAAATTTGAAAATTAATATCAACGATTTATTTTCACTTCACTTTAATAGAAATGATTCAACTTAAAACAATTTTTAAGTCTATGTCCACGCCCGGTTATGTATATCCGACCTTCGCGTTGCATAACAAAATAGCACCATGTACAAGCGTACGTGGCAGCCCTGACATGGTTTGTCATAAGGGGTGACCCTAACTGGATGTGCCTTGCTACTTTATGATGTCCGATGCGGTGCTAATATCGAAATGTTCTTATCTCACTATTTCTTAGTTAGCATACGATTCTAATAACAAAACTACGCTAGTTCTTTAATTAACGCAGATACTAATAACCTAGTAATGACAAGGCGTATAAAAACTTATCTATTTTGGAAAAAAATCTTGAGACCGCCAGACATTTTGTCTAAATGACTAAGCGACATACCGCGGCATTGCATCACTGTACATGACTATGTAGTGTTATTAAGAATTTTATTATCGTCTGCATTCAGTACATGGCAATCATTTTAAATGGCGTAAACATCCGAGCGCCTTCGATTATACGATAAAATTCCAGGGGTCAAGCGAGAGGACTTTGAGCTCTTTGAGATTCCTATCGCGATTGTGGTATTTTAATAGTGACAAACATGCGTATGACGGAAGAAATTGTTGCATACAAATATTAAAGGAAGTCAAAAGGAATGTGATTGGAGAACAAGAGATATTTCACTTTATTTATAATATGAGGTAACTCTTCAAAGCCGATTTAAAAAAACCGTGATTTTATTTTACTTATATTTTATTTAAAATCATATGCCGTATATGGATATGTTAACAATTTTATATTTTTTGGTTTGCGTGTTGTTAATAAGGGTCTGTTCTATTGTGGTACGTACTTTGCCATCGAAAATAAATATAGTTTATAGTGAAATTAGCTTCCTTGGTGTGATTTAAAGGTAAAAAATATATAAATATTGTATTATTAATAATGCTACTAAGAAATTAAAGATATGAATTTTATTCTATTCTACAAAATAACAATTCTTAAAAACTCCAATATAGTTTACGTATACTGTCGAAACCGGCTCTAAAACTCTTTCACTTTTGTTAGACTTGCGTCCGTCTAGCCGATTTTAAAGAGATTAAAATATTTCCTATATTTTTTTTTCAATGCGGATCGTTAAACGACATTTGACGTAACATAAATAAATATGAATTCCTAAACTGAACCCGATAACCTTGAAATACTTGCAGCGGTATGGATAAAAGTAAAGTTTGTTGAATTGAATTAGATCATTGAGACAATACAAGACGCTCCGAATACTTCGGATAGCATCACTCTCGCTGCCAACGAAACGGAATTCCTAATGAAATTATACACTACATGATCTACAATACATCTCTATTCTACATTACGGATTCCTTCAACGTATCACGAGTCCTCTTAGATCGCTTCTTAATTATTATCACAAGTACAATTGAATTATATTTACGAGGAATGTCTTATTTTTAATAACACATGTGACATATTGAGAAAAATATTTCTTTCGGTAATTTTATATATAAATCTTATTGATTCTAAAATATTTCACATAAATGTGCATGTATAATGTTCCAGTAAACCAAAATTTTTGATGTATTACTTGTAATTGTTTGAAAATATTTTAGTTATCTTGATTTATATTGCAAATTTTTTATTTAATTTAATTATTATATATATTAGAAAAACTCAAGTAATAACCACATCTAGATTTTTGTGTAACCATAAATTAGACCTAATTTGAAATGCAATAAGAAACAAAAAAAAAGAATCCAGATTTTTTCGTATAATTAATTAATATATCAGTTACAAAAATAAATGCAAATTATGTGTCATCTTTGTAAACATACACACAAACATTTTAAAAATTCAATATAATCGAAGATTATTATAATAAAGATCTTTTAAGCGACAGTCCTTATTTTATTTCATTTACTTATTAGCTTTTTCAAAACAGAAAATATTACGAGAAACATATGAATAGGTGTAAATAAAAATATCATAAAGCAAAGACTAGTTGTGTTCTAGCTGAGAACTTTAGTAAGGATGATTATGATTGTATGAAATTTTATAATTTATAATGACAACAATAGCAATGGATGATTGCATTCCGTAAAATGTTAGTAACTGTAGTCCGCAACGCAACCTACATTCAGCATTCTTTTCGAAACCGTAACACTAGTCTCAGCGTTCCGGATACGAATGCTCACGCCATATTAACCTCTATATTCATCCCGATAAAATCCATTTCACAATAGAATTAACATCACAATATCAGGTATTGAATTCATAGAGAGCCGTGTACAACTACATACATAGAGTATGATGATTGATCCGAGTTTGCTAAGACGAGATTTCGAACAGTAACCTGGTTTGGAATACTCGATAGTATTGTTAGCAAGAGATCCGATGTCTCGAAGGTCTATCTGCGTTGGAAGGCTGGCGACACCGCATGGATTCTCGGACGAATTCCTCACCGCTTTCTCCAGCTTGGACGGCACGCAGCAACGAAAGTAAAGTCCAATGCTGCGTGTCATCACATTGCATAATTATTTGCAATCCAGCAATTGTTTGTAAACAGAAGAATACATCATTGGATGTGTTGCGTGATCGTATTTTTAGTAGGCATCTAATTATTTGCTTTATGCTAAATATGATATATATTTATTTTAAACATCTGTAAGTAGTGAAAACTAATTTTATTATAATTACGTTCAGATTTTATTATTTCTAATGTTAGGTTTTGATTTCTTTTGAAAATATACGTGGTATTTCAACGTATTAAGTATGATTCACATGATTATGTATGTAATATGCTTTATAATTTGGCAAAATGAGATCTTCATCTAGATTTGTGAGACAAATTAATTTCACTAACATGCCACCGCGTCTCGTGAAGTAATCAGGGGGCAACGAGTGTTACTTTCTCATGAAGTTAAAGCAATTTTAATTAAAACCAACTCCAAAACAATTACTGACATCCCCACAATAGCTATTAGATACGACTCGTTTAAGACCCCGTATTATCCGGACGTGGCGCTTGACTGAGTAGTAAAAAAAAGAAGTCTTTTACGATAGAATTGACAGTACGGAACGCTTATACAGAGGGATGTACGGTTTAATGAAAGCCTTCATCGCGAAACCAGTCTTACAATGGAAGCTTTGTTCTTGTTAGTAAACGGTCTATCTCCAAATCTTGTTAAAATATAAGGATAGCCTTAATATGCCAGTCACGGTCACAATACAGAAACGATGACATATCGATTGAAATATTAATGTCGTAGAATTGTTTTTATGTCCACTCATAGAATTAATATAAACATTTTAGCTTAATATAATTAAAACGTTGACACATAAACACGATTTTTTTTTCAACACGTTAAAGAGAATATCGACAACAGCTCAACTAATGTATCGATATCGTGTTAAAGTGATACGGTATTCAAAATTCAATAATCGAATTTTCTAATCGATATTATATGAAGCGAAATGCTTCTTATTTATTTTCATTCGAACATCGTAATACATGTCAAGAGAGGATGGCTATTAACAATGTCAGTTGGCATGTGGAATGCGACCCGCCTACAAGGCCGGTCTTTATATTTATTAGTGTTAACTATGCTGACTATTCAAAATATACTACATAATATATACTAAAAATATTATATTTCTAATATATTCGGAAATAAATTGTATTAAGTTCCAATCCAATTCTCTACTAAAATTACTCGACTAAGTAAAGACTCGTGTATTTTAAATACATTTTAAAGTAGTAAGTAAGTAAGTAGTAAGTAGTAAAGACTCGTGTATTTTAAATACATTTTTCTGGTATTGGATTATTTGGTTACAAAAATGTTTGTATAAAAAATAAAAAATTTTTTTTGTTCACCGCACAAAAATTATTTAAATTGAACATTTTACAGAGGAAACAGAGAAGTAAATATTATGAGATCTAAAACCTAAGCGGGTGTTCATTGAAATAAAGCTAAAATTTTTCAGATTCACTACGCGTTTATAATTATTTGTACTACATACTCGTTTCGATTACTTTTGCAGTAACCGTAATCACGGGAAGACGAGATTTGAAGTAAATATTGTTGGCGTTTTAGAATTTTCAATAATACAAGATACATTGTTTAATATTATTGTTTTTCTTTAATAAAAGATGTTTCCAGTGATTTTTATACTCACCAAAACTGTCTGTGTCGCTCGCCGGGTACGCCGGACAGGGCTGCACCATTGTCGCAGCGCGAGATAACACATCAAGGGCTGACTCCACTTTCTCCATAATAATCTAAAACGTAGAATAATATTAAAATATATTTTTATAATTATTTATGAATTTGATGACACGTACTCTACTTTTGTACATTGCTCTACATTTTAAATAATTTCGTTTATTATATTATATATATTGTATTATCGCTCTTCATTCGATATAAAAAATTATAAATGTTTTTTTAGGAATTCTATCTAATAGTAAAAAAAAAACTATTTAATTAATTTACTTAAGTTAGTATTATTGACTTGTTGTGTTGTTCTGCTGATGGAAATTTTACTTTGATATATGTTATTAGAAACGACTTTCTGTTATAAAATAACCGCTTTTATTTCTCCGCCAAATTTATTAAAGTTTATTTTATACTGCGATATTAAGTTTATAAGGTCTACAGTTGTTTTACTGACACTTATTTTATTCGGATTTAGTTTTCAGTTCATTGATTAGTTTTTTATAAGCATTTTCAGTTAAATCATGTGCGTTTTCTTATAAATACGGAAATTATGCTTAAAATATCTAACCAGGATCAAATGGTATAATAACATGAATATCAAATGATAATCAACAGTTGGACATTGGTATGATGTTAAACAAAATTTATAATGAATTAAGACATAGGTAAAAAAAAAACATTGTAGTAACAATCTGATCGAATTAAATCTGGCGTTGTCATAATCGGAAACAATATTTGTCTGAGCACGTAAAAATATTTGGCTCAGCGTATGAATGTCGCTTCTGTAATACGTATAATGGCATGCAAATAACTAAGCGAAAATTCCATGGCACGTAAACGGCTAGACTGAGGACAGACATCCGTGAGCTCGTAGATAGTGAATAAGAGTAGATTGTTACAACAAATCGCAAGTCCCAATATAGGTACCATATACATACCACACGGGAACACAGCCAAAGGACCAGTAGTATAATGTTATACCATTTGATTACTGACACAAATATTTCAGTTGACACATACGATCGCGGACGATGCTATGCCGTTCGTCTATTAGGGATTTAATATCATTCAAGCTTTACGGATAATTAAATAGTATATTGTATTATCAGTAAGTTAATTGTGTCAATCGATTAAGGCTATCGTTATATTAAAGCATATATCAGAACGAGTGCTATAAACGAGGAATGTAAGAAATGTGGACATGTGTTAGACATTAACGTTCCAAAAATTTCTTTGTATGAGGAGTATAAAAAAAAATTTGGATAGTGCGTTGACTGTCCTAATGATGTGGAATTTGGTACATTAGCCACAATAGAATTTTTCTCGGAGTAGTCACGAGGTACGGTATGGAATGTCGGACTAGACCGGTACAAACAAATAATATATAAATTCTTATTATGATATTACGTTTTTTTTTGTTTCATATTTTAAATTTTTCTATAATGATCTCGTTGATAAATGTGCATTCTTTAGTCTACATTACGTTTATTACAATGCAACTAACTATTTTTTGCGTTCAAGTAGATGTGTTTTTAATGTGATAATATTTTAATCAGTCCTTATAATGCTCTACTGTTTGTTTCTACGGCCACGTATCCGTTCAGCGGAACAGGAACTAGTTACTATGTACGTATAGTTCTTTGCATTTCTTATGACGTACGTTTCAAATTATTCACTATAGATTGCGTTATATATGAACAATTTTTTGAACGGAAATAAAGAATTATTTACTTAATAGATATTTTTTTTGTTCATACGTATATATTGTTCGTTAATATCATGTATGTCTAACGAATGTTGACTTTTGATTGATTTAATTTATATAAAAAAAAATATATATATAAGTACTTGTTTGTGCTTTACAGCAATCAGTTAAGCTTTGTATATTTTAAATTGTAATGTTTTGAAATTTCTATACACATAGATGTAATATAATTATCTAACGACGTATTTTTCGAATTATTAATATTTTACGAAAAATATGTAAGGCATTTGGAAATGCCTTAAAGAGAGTCACACGATGATCGAACCTTGACATTCCATGCGGTAAAAATAATAATCTATTTCAGTACAACAATCTTTTAAGCCAAATTAAACTTTTCAACGCCGTAATAAGGTTCAAACGTGGTAAGATTTATAAAGAATGCCCGCATTTGGGGTGCCTGTCTTTTACGACCGTTGCCACCCCTGCTGTGCGCCTGCGCACGTGTCTTTGAAGGGTCGACCCAGCAGATGTTCAACTCCGAAAGTTATAAGGCTGCCGGCTGGCCACTCGAAATTCTATAGCAATAGAGTCTTTACAATGTATGTGTAAGTTTCCTTTAACAAATACTACCAAGCATGTGTGTGTAAATTTTAGAGAACGCGTAAATCGAAAATAGTTTTTATATATTTTACACTGAGACTTTTTGAATACATCTTTGCATAATTATAATAGTATGTACTTAATTTAGTTACATACATTATACCAGATGTTTTGATAGCTATATAAAATATTAATTAATAACATTTTAATTTGAATCTTCTTACAAATAGGTATTTATAAGTTACATTTTGTTTCGTGAAAGTTAGATACAAATATTTTATATCGGTTGTATAAAAATGATTGCGTCATTGAATAAAAATGCATCGGTCTTCAATATTACGGGTCAGATTGGGTAATAGGGAGGCATTATCGACTCCTTATCATAGCCGAGTGTGAATGTTTATAAGCGCGTATCAATCGTATACCTTGTTATTATGTTAGCGAGATTCTTTGCTACAATGGCCACAGTACGCGAAGCCGCGTTTTTTTGCGCGGCATGTTCTTAAATCAAACCGGTAGGTACTTATTCGTACTTATTCCAATTCTCATTTGATGCTCACGGCTGTAATTGCGCTTCGTCTTAACATAGTATTAAAAAAAATCTGTAAATACTTACGCTAATTCCCACGATGCAAACACAATACACAACTAGAAGTCTTGTTATTATCACTGTATTATTCAAACTTTTATCACTACAATATTATGTAAACTAAATTCTACTTGTCAGTTATAAAGCAACTTTATAACAATACAAGAAACCGGCGAAGAATAAAAATCAATATGAAACGATTCGCAAAACTACGTAAGTAAGTATCTGCTTGAAAAACACGGGCGAGTATCAAAACAGTAATAAGTTGATTGTAGTTTAATAACCCACTGAGTTGTAGCGTCTAATATCCATTTTCCTTTATGTAGACTATTGTTGTATTTGTTGTTATTTTATAAAATCCAACTACCGCGCCACGAATCTGTTGACGAAATAGTCGCGTTTGACATTTGAGCCGAGCCCACTGCGATTGGAATCCGTGGAATGTCAAATATTTTCAGTGCTGCCATCTGTGTGAAGGAATCTCATTTTGTACGGACGGCGGCGGAAACTGGACTGCTTATCGAGTACGTTGTTAGATAAGACTCAAATGCTCTACATTACCATCGACATTTACATTAAAATTGGAAACTTCTTAAAATTAATTCATCGACATTTAGCCACAACGAATTATATTTTCATTGGTTTATGAGAAAGTGCCACAACAAGTTTGCGATGTGTTGGAATGCGTCCAAGTTTATGCCGCCTTTTAGTGACTTCACGGGCGCAAGCGTGATGGCAGGCCGCGTCTGAAGCAGGGTTATCGACACATGGCGTGGAGGCGAAAAGTAGGGTCGGTATTCTTCGCACCGAGTCGCTGTGCATGTACCGTAGCATAACTGGCTGTTATTGTCTCGGTTCGTTACTTTATATCTCAGACATTGTATTATAAATGATTTAATTTCATTTTTAGTTCTTGTTATTCTTATTACATTCATTCCGTTATAACAAGCCACTTTTTTGTATGTCAGTGCCATCTGTTTGCGACGTTGTGGAATTTTTTGTTTTGTACTGATGTACCCTGCACTAAGGGCTTATAAAGAAGTAAGTAAGATGACGCTAGAAAGTCTTTAGTAAATGACTATAACTTACCATGGTTTTTCAAATACACTATCAAAAGCGTTATATATCTCATATTTCTAAACGATTTTCCTCATTATTCTAGAACATAGTATAAGGGTATGTAAATAAAAGATTTATGTGACACATAATTAATATATTCTAACACAAGAATAAAAATTTAACGCAACAAAACACAGTTACAACTGAATACAAGCTATAATACACTGACTAAAATATAGATAGATTTTAAATCTACAATAACGACAAAAACAAGTCATGTCGAAGGTAACAACTACCACGAAAAATTTATGTTAGTGAATAACAATTTAAATTCAGATTTTATTTCAAACTTTACCCAAAGAGGATAAATATATAAATAATACAAAAACCTTACACCATTTATTATGGCGTAAATCAATTTAGTAAAAAAAAAGTATAAACTTTAAAGACGTAAGTATTGAAACAATACATTCTGTTAGTGTTAGACATATTTAAGTGTTAATTGCATAATATTTTTATACCTAATTTATTATGTTTCTGAGCACTAGATAAATATCATATATGACAACACTGTAAGAACTTTAAATTCGTATTGCTAACAAAAAATAAAAGGTATTTGTTCTCGTTTGTGTAGTAAGTAACCTGTTAAACCTCTTTTAGAATATTTATTAATGTAAGCTTTTTGCGGACTTGGAATTTTTTTTAAGTAGGCAGTTACAATAAAAACTTTTTGGACATTTTCTGGCATACATTTTTTTTCAATCTATCACGGTTTTCCCTTAGCATCAACATAATGTATACATTGATATAAAATGCACATATAATAACAATAGCGGTGAATAATAAAAACAATTAATTCAGAAGACAAAATCGGTAGTTACCAGTGACGTAGCACATTATTGTACACAGAGACACTTGTGACATTTGCAATTACATTTAAAATTATCTTTAATATATTTGACTTAACAGTCTAGGACGAAAGTAATAGACCTAGTGGACTCTCTTACAACGGTATAAGACCATAATTCATTTCATCACATGTAGGTATACTAAAGTATTTATAATTTACTTACGACTACACATCTCACTAGGGAATTGGGATTATCTACGTCTAATGATAAATGCGTTAAATCTCTTTGGTTCCTTTTTTTTTTTAACGACATTTTTTATCTGTCAATATAAGATGCAATAAAGATCATTCATAAAAATAGTTTCATTTTTATACAATAAAAAATTGAATTTTATTGAAATGTCATGTATTTTATTTCATCTTATAATGGCTATAAATGTCCGTCAACGTCTCCGCTATTAGAGAACTGGGTGTGTTAAGTTAAGTGCACGATAACAAGTTAAATTTAATTGTGATTTAAACATTCAATTCGAATATAACCTACACGTCATTATTATACAAATATTCTGATCTGGGTACACATATATATTTCATCTTAGCATTACATTTATAATATATCAGAAGATAAAATTAAATATACCATCTTTGATAACTTTATTTAAATCTGTATTCGATCAACTAAAAGTTATTATATAAAACAAAACTATTCTTTTTTCATCACCAATAAGTTTTAACTTAGTTCGATAACTGATTATAAGATAAACAATAAAATATTTTATTTATAAGGTAATCATCATATAGATATATATTTTTAAATGAAGTTAAAACATAATTAAGCTAAATATTAAATGAAAAGCATAGCATTGGGAGAATGTTTACGACTAAGCTGTGTCTTGTCTATGCTATACATTAATATAACCTCTTTAATTATTCTCGTAGCTTAACATAATTAATAAATTTTTAACAATATTTCGTAATGCTTACAATAATTTAAGCGAAACGGGATCATTATAATAATTTCATGTCGACATGATTTGTATCGTAATAAGTAGCATTCTTTGGACTATAATTAGTCTGGTCTAGTCTCAGCTAACTCGATTATAGTAATCCCTTTAGATTGTCAATCGTTATACGAGTTTATAAGTATATA
>DVQP01000904.1:0-18546 GCA_018231745.1 Danaus eresimus | reverse complement strand
TTGTATACCTACTATATAATATAGGACTTATAACAGTTATTTAAACATAAAAAAATCCTTTTAGTTTAGTTAGTACCTAAATCTAAAACCAGTCAATTTTTTTTATAAGTAAAATGTCATAAAAATTACGCCTTTAAATAATATCCGCTATATTATTTTTAATACTATTACGGATTTAATAAAGTATTGCTACATATTTTTCAACAGGCGTTTTTTGTTAAAACGTTTCAAGTATTCGATTTGTATTATATTGACTTTATACCAGAACTAAAAGACATTTCGTTAAATAAAACAAGGCCTATTAGACGATTATGTTTTTACTTAAGGTAATTTCTTTGAAATTCCAACAAGACTTGCGTTCTATGACACTCAAAACAGCTATAACAATAATAAAAGTTTATTAAAATTACTTTGCCTTGTACTTAAAGATTTCTTTATAAACATATTGAAACAGTTTTCAATTTCATTCGTATATCAGCTAATATGCATGGAACATAACTCAATCACAATGAGGTGGACATCAAAATGCTTTGACAGAGATCCGACCGTGTGATAAAAGAAAGGTTGAATGAACATAATCCATCTGGTTTCGAAGACTCTCCTTAACCACATCAGTCAAAATCGACTTCCGTCTAAATGGTTTTCTGTTAAATTATGTGAGAAGAAGAGTCTTAATTATTTTAACTTTTACATAGCTTTTTGTGTACAGTACAAACATTCAGATATAAAGTCTAAAATATCTTAAAGATATTTAAAAAATACGAAAAAAAGTTTGATTAGATCAGAATTAAATAAATTATTTAAAAATAATAATTTTATAGAAATGTGAATAATTTTTTTATTTACGTAATGTTTAGCTTTTTATAATTAAAAAAACTTAATGTAGCTTTGGAGACGTCCTGAACTAAAGCTTGCTGTTATATCTCCGGATTGATTGATAGATCATCTCTACGTTTGGGTTGAGAAAAAATATTTTAATATCATTGTTTTCTTGTTTCCTTGTTTTCAATTCTAATATATACAATTCGATTTTTACAAGAACATGTTTTTAATTAAAATATTTTATTTTATTGTCATATATTTCAGTATTAATATTAATAATTAATTTATATTTATTTATAAAAAAAAAACTTTTCATGTTGATTAGTAATGTGTATAGAGTATAAAAATACATGTGATTGGAGGCGTTCATACGAAATTATTAACTTTATTAGTTATAGTAACAGAAAAACAGAAGTAAAAAAATTTTTACTTTACAAATAACGATAAAACTGAAATTTTTAATTCTATAATATATATTCATTTGTTGTTTACTATTTTTACTCACCAAAAAAAGAGTATTTTCTGAAAACATTCCAGTTTTCGTACTGTATCTATTACAAAACCTTTGTTTTTGGTAAATAAATATACTTAACTAAATCCATGACTATTTTGAATTTCATTATAGAATCATTAAAATTCTTACAAATATTAGGGGAGCAAAATAAATACAAAAAGTTATTTTTTGATGCATTTTTATTGTATGACTAATAAATGATTCAAATTATGGGGGCATTCATAAATAATTTAAGCACTCACGACACTCAAGAGGATAAAAAAAAAACAAAATATAACAATAAGAAGAGATCATAACAGAATTGACATATAGAGTTTGAAAAATATAAATGTATGCAGTATATAAAAAATATATAGATAATTTAACATATATTCTGAATTGTATATATACAGAAATTGAATTTATATATATACTATTAAGAAATACATATATTTACAATACATAAAGAGTAAACTACATATAAATAACATTACATGTAAATAATTATAAAATAATATCACATATATACATATGAAACAAAAAAAAACAGAAAAGTAATCAAAAATAATTTAAAAAATAATTTAAAAAAAAAACACGAGACGTCGTATACACTCACACTAATAAATTATCATTCATAATAAATAGAGATTTTTTAATAACTTAAATGTAATTACTGTTGGTATGCGGAGTAAGCCAAGCTATTGGCTTCGTTCCTTGACCGGGACCAGCCTCCTTCCCAACCGGGAGATTGATGACCATGTTCTTCATGGGCTACCCATCCGTGCTCTTCTTGAGCGTGCTTTTTGGCTAGAAGGGCCTTGACTATAGCAATCACCTTCGCAATGAAGGCTATCTTAGCCAAAAGAGCAATTTTGAAGACTGATGCAGCGATAACTAAGAGGGCTAGTACAACGAGAGCGATAGCTTTGGCTTTAGCTAAGATTGCGAGAGGGATGAGAAGCTTGAGTTTCTTTTTCAGTTGCTTCTTCTTCTTGCCACGGCCTTCTTCAGCTATAATGAATAATAATAATATTTTAAAGTATAATAATATATGCATTAGCTTACAAATATAAATATTTTACGTTGTACTATATAAGCAATTGTAAATGGCAATAAATGGTTGCTGTACAACATTTTTGTTTTTGACCATGCAGAATCATAAAAGTTTCTTGTGATTTATCATCTGTGTGAACGTAATGGATTTAAAATCAAGACGGCATACAAAATGAACTGCCACTTCGGAACAAGAATATAAAATAATAATTAGCGGGAAGTCTTTGAAACAAAAAAAAAATGGAGAGATTTTAAAATTCGAAAACCAGTATCTTTGACATACTTTACAACGTTTCCATGTTGCATTTCACTCTTACGTAATAAAATTATATTTACCAGTATTTGATAAATTTATACTTTAAGCGCTACGTTCATATGTTACTTTAATTTAATGTTTTAGATATGACAAAAAAAGTCTCTACGAATAACTTTAATGCTAAAGTTTGTTACTAGTTGGCAATGTCCTAAACAAAAAAGAGTTTTATGAGAAAACTGTAATACTCTCCTTACCTTCATTGAAGGACCTAGATTCATCATCCTCGTCGTCGTCTGAGCCAGCAAAGCTAAATTCCAATTCGCTTTTTTGGAGAAGATCAGATGTACTGTCCCAAAGACGTTCAGTCAGCTGTTTGTTTCTAGCTTCTGGGTCGCTTGAAAGAGCTTCAAAACTCCTGGCTTCTTTAGGTCCATTGTTGTGAAGAGTAACACCGTCAATAATATTCAATTTACGGACGGTACCAAGTCGCTCTGCAGCCTTGAGTGCGTGTTCCTGCCAATAAAATATTGTTTAGTAAATTACCTAATATATAAAGCAATCAATTGTAATCTATTGATATATAAATTATTATATTATAAAATATTTATTAATTAAGTTTCTACTAAAAGTCATGACAATAATTTTAATCTATTGAGTGATTTCATATTCGCTTAAAATTTAGTCGTCAACATTTTATTGATTTTCATTCATCACTGATTGCACTTTGGGCACTAATTTATCGATAATTAATTACCTTTAAGCACACATTCAAATCACTGTTCATGCAATTCACAAAATTTTGTGCAACCAAACGAAACACTGAATCTTCTTGAGACACTGGAACTGAGCTCACTACAGCCACTGCACTCAAAAATATAACGATAAACTTCATTTTTCTTTTATTTTTGTACCACGTACTCAAGCGAAGCAAATTCGACTGTGTTGCTTTCTGGATTGGTAACAGTTTTTTATCTAAAATGTCCCCACTCTCGATTTCCTCGTATTAACATTTTAAAGTAATCGATGCCTTATAGAGCCGCAGAAGACATTATGCCATAGTGTGTGACATAGTTATTTTTTCATTAATATTAATATTGTAAGGTAGAGCACTGGTATCTTCTTTCATATGAGAGTTTTATGCCGAAAGTAACCAGGCCATTATCAAACTAATTTAAACAATAGTAATAAAATGTGATATAAAAAATACTTATTAGGGAGTAAATAAAATGATGAGATTATTGTTATGGTTTTATTACTGTCATAAATTAAATAAATAAGACTGAGGTACTTGGCAACACACACATTCAATAATAAATATTTCACACGCATTTTTTCAACTCATGTGAAGTCAAATTTAAGATAATTGACCAGCATAAGCCATGCTCTGTGCATCATTGACTTTTCTACTCCATCCCTGAGCTGGTTCGTAAGAGTAACCAGGGTGTTCTTCAGGATGATGTGGAGCATAATTTATAGCTCCGCCTGATGAACCAGAATTATTCTTGGCCAAAAGTTTCCTTATTAGAGTAAAAGCATTCATAGCGAATGCAATCTTTCCTAGGAACACAGCCTTGATTGCCACAAAAGCGATAACTCCAAGGAACAAGGGAATGAGAGCAGCGAGTTTCAACTTCAGGAGAAGGAGGAGAGGAAGAATCTTCTTGATCTTCTTCTTCTTCTTGCCACGACCTATGAAATAACATCATTATGTATATTAATTACTGCAATATAATTCCCATTTGCCAGCACTTATCAAATATTTTATTGTTAAATATATAGCTATGTATAAGAAGAAACTTTGAAGTGCATAACTAGTAACCTGAGACCCTTTAGATGTCAAACAATGTAAATAGGTATGGGAGAAAGCTAGCATTGTTTTACAAGTGTTACGTTTTAAGGTACGGTGTAAAGGAATATTCACTTCACGGATGTAGTGTGCTAGGTGAATATCGTTTTCTAAGTCTAATTTACTATTGATATTCAGATATTTACATAGGTTTCTGTTACTAGTCTAAAGATTTATTGAAATGTTCAATTTAAAGTATTCTATAAGAAAGATTTAAAACTGTAGTCCTTAAATATTCAGGTGCAATAAAAAAATTGAGTTTTTAAGAAGCCTGTTAAATAAATATTAAGCTAAGGTATTTATGTACAATTTTTTTTCTTATTACCTTCTTCGTCTAAGTCTCTGGCTTCATCGGAATCTTCAGACAGACGTAACTGAAGCACATGATTATCAAGGAAGTCTCCAACATTGCTGGCTATTCTCTCCTCAATTTGTACTTCTCTCGTCTTTGGGTCTTCAGAAAGTTGTTCAAAACTGCGTGCAGATCGAGCTGATCCGGTATTGATAAGAGACATGCCTTCAAATATGTTCAAATCCTTGCTGATAGAGAGTTTTTCGGTGAATTTCAGTGCCTTTTCCTATAAAAAAATATAAGAAGATGTTTTGAAACACAAGCACCATTATTATAGCTTAATTTACGCTACGAAAAATTTATTTAACTCTAAAATCGCGTTATAGTAGTATATATGGAGGCTCTATTATGTTGAAAATATGTTTTTAGGTATCCTAAGTATTTTATAACAAACGGATTTATACTGTAACAAGAAAATTTTATATAAGCACGTCTGTTTTTAATATATTTACAGAAAATGATGTTCTAAATGTATGTAATATTTTTTTATAGCCGTAATTAAAATGTGTATCACTTGATGTAGATTTTAGTTATCACGAACACTTCACTAAAAACACTTATCACTATTCACCTTCAGGCATAGCGATGTATCTTTGTCTATGCATTCCGAAACAGCACCAACCAAATTTTCTTCTATACCGCGTTCCACTGGATTACAATACACTGTTGCCACGAAAGCAAGAAAAACTATGTTTTTCCACATTTTTGTATGATTTTTTTTACCAAGCAAGATACTTGAAGTGCAGATGCTTGGTTCGATATGATGTCTTCCCAAAATTGTGATGGAATATATCCTTAGGCCCCCACTACAGGTTTGGCAAAATGACGTAAAGAGTGTGTACTGTTTGACGCTGACGCTTACGCTAAATGATGGCGTCGTAAGCACCGTACATAAGGATAAGTAGAAAAATAAATATTGAATGTTAGAAAGCGAAGTTTGTCCACATACAGACATACACACATATATGTTAGTGCAAATGAAATGAAAGAAAAAGTGTGATTGTTTGAATTTTCGTATACACGTACTAAAACACCATAAAGAATTTTCATGCGAAATTGTGTCGTTTCAACATCATATAAAGGCTTGAATGGCTTGCAACAATTTATCTGGCATTGCCAACCGCAAGTGCTGTACCCAAGACATTAAGAACAATGTGCTAAATCATTTTATGATAATTTGTAATATCTCCTTAAATAATCAAGTACATTCCGTTGCGCATGTAAAATATTGTAGGGTCAGAGTTAAAAATAATTTTTAATATATATTTTTTATTTATTACAAATAGAAAAAAATTATAAAGTGAAATTTGTTTGTTCACTCTTGTATAAAACTCGTCTAATTTGACTTGTAGCTATTTTTTAATTCGTAAAATTTGAGGTCACGATAGACTGAGACGAAACCGGTAAGGACAGCAGTAGTCCGGAAACTTTCTGTCTCCAAATAATATTAACCTATGTTAAATTACACCTGTGTTAAGTTAAGATTAATTGAAAAATTAAGTAAGACAAGCTTTTTCGATTCGTTAATAAAAAATATTTTGATATCATGACTTTATCTTAGTTAAGTTTTTATCACAATATAGTGTCAAACCTAAATCAGTAATAACTTTAGTTTTTATTGTTTCTTAATTATATTTTAAGTTATCTTGTAAGAATTTGAAACCTACAGATTGATATTAGTAAAAATATTCATAAATTTTAACGACACATTTACTATCGGAAACATTTATTGGATGACATCAATTACTGACACAGTCTTCTGAAAAATGTTTTATTAAAAGAATATATTTTTAATTTGTATTCGAGGGATTATCATTTTTTCTTATATTTGAGCATTATTTAAAGGTATTTATAATATTTACTATAGTTGAAGGTTTAACTAAGCCAACACCAAGAAGGGTTCCGTACTGTAAAGAAATTATTGAGATAGTTATATAAAATTGATATATATAATGACAGATTTTACTTCCGAATCTATTAAAACGAGTCAATTTATGAGAAACGAAAGTGGTCATTCGGGATATCGGATATTTCTTAGTTTAAAACATAGCTTTAAATTACGCGAATGATGTAAGATTACCAGAAATAGCCTAAAGTTGATTGAATGAACATAAAGTGACTTCGTTATTTTATAAATAAATCATAAGCTATTACTATGAAGTTGTTAATTTTTGATTCAAAGTAAATTTCTCAGGTAAAAATAATTCTTTAAAACTTACCGAATTCTTTACAAATTCTTAGATGTTTTTTCGACTTTCTCTCTTAATTATATGATCTGAAGTAAACTTAAGTGATTTAAAACCATCTCACGACCATCAATGTATTAAATAAAGATAATAATTTGACTAGAATTTAATATCAAAAATTCTTTAACGGATTTGAAAATTATAATACATAATTGAACTGAAGATTTAAATGATAGCCTTTTCGTTAATACAAAAAAATATTTTATTTTAGTAAATGTGACTAAGGTCTCTCTTTAGTATAATTATTTGATTTTTTGTTTACTAATTAAGTTATTATTTGCTTAACATGTCATCGTCAAAATCGTGAAAGATATAAGTCCAACATATAATTTAGTGGTTATTTTTGTAGATATGGCATAATACTCAAAATTTATATGCTATGAATGATAAAGTAATATTTATTATTATCTACAAGCGGTGAAGTGATCATGACAAAAAACGCCACAAACTGAGTCAAGTTCATAGACAAACCGTGGCAATGAATTATTATAAAACGATTAAGTAATGCCATAAGTGTGTATTGCAATCGTAACGAGTGCTGCATTAAGTGAAAGTGCCGCGTGATTCTCGCTCAATTCAACTTTCGGGGTCAGACATTCTGGGAATGACGCAATCCGTCTCACGATGGAAAAGATTTATAACATTCCGTTAAAGGACTTCGATCAATTTGTAGGAACGAATACAGGAGGTATTAAACTGAAATGAACTTCAAAGAGATGCGGGAACTTGTTTGTCGTTTTATCCGCATGAGTTAATCAAATGTATTTAAAATTATGTCAGTGATACAGCAAATCGAATAGGGGTGAAATAGTAGGCAATCTTACTTTAACGGACCTATTTAAAACGAGAATCCAAAGAGAATAGAAAACTGAGATTTGCCATCGTATTTGGAGCACATTAATTATAATAATCTATTGATATCCGGTGCACACAAAGACACCGTTTGTCATACTTCTTAGAAAAATTTAGAAAATAATTAAGAAAGAAGGTTACCGTCCTCATTCGTTTTAACCTTAGCTTTCTATTTAAAGGGATTTTTAAAAGTTATCTGACAAGTAGATAACACATTCGACGCTTACGTGTGAGATATCACATAGAAAAGTATTGAGAGCTTTTTTGTTTCCGGTTTTATATATCGATACATGAATAAAAGTGTTTGTTTGTATAGGCTAAAATCAACGTTTCTTGTTTGAAATTTATTAATTGTTTAATGTATATAAAATATTTGATTTAAATCTCCAAAGTGTTCTTAATAAGTAAATCCGCGATTCACAACCAGTCATTCATGCTTCAGCTTTAAAGTGAGTGTACGGTCTGTTACGTACAAAAGATGCCTACACGAGACAGCTTGTCTCATTTGCAATGAAACTTTATTCAATGATAAATAATTATAATTTGTTTATTTGATTTTTATTAAGTAATATTCTAAATATATCAATATTTAATACTAGAAGTGACATGAAAATATGATAAATTTAAACAAGGACGGGCAAACTATTTAAAAAAATATTTATACAGTGAAATATTTATATTTTATACTAAATAAAAAATTGATATAAAAATCATAACCACATAAATCGTATTTGCATGAATAATATCAGGCGGAACTACAGAATATTATGTTAATGGACAGCGTTAAAAATTATAAATGATAGCATCACTCCTTTACTACGTAATGTAAGGTTTCGTAAAGACATTCCATTGAGAAGAAAGTGCGTGATGAGTCAACTTGGCTACAAGTCCGACCTTGAAGGCAACGGGAAATGTGAAACCACACTTGACGGTATCAAAAAATAGCAGGTTGTTGTACTGTATTTTTTGGTATTAAATTTTCTACTGATTTTTCTTTACTTATATTTTTTATAGGCTTTTGTAAATAGTAATTACCGTTATATCTTAACAAAGTGCAGGTGACGCGAAATCTGTAGGTACATACTCGTATTCTTTTGTACGTTTAAATTTGATTATTTCAGGTTAAATTTTATTTCAAAAAGATGTCAGTCAGTTTGTAAGTAACATACATATCCAAAAAAAAAAAGATTTATAATTATACTATTACTATACTATATACTAATTGTTAAGTGTTGGTAATGTTTTCTTGACTTTATTAAGTATTATTGGGCATTGTAAAACTCATGTAGTGTGGTAAAGCTAAAACGCATTGGGTGCGGCTTTAAGAACTTTCGAGTTGCCTCTTTAGCGGTACCTTAGTGGACCACACACTGTAAATAACTTACAAATCATTATAATCCTTATTGTCATGAAATAAATGTCAATTTACGCTGCCCTCAAATCATTATAATAGTTATAATCGATAGTTGGGTACCGAAATGTATAGAAGCAGATGTGAGGCAAATATTCCAAAAAATTTTGCTATTTACGCTTAAAACAAACATTTATTTTTTATTGACTTACTATTACTTGAGATATTATGCTGTTATGGCACAGGCCTCAAGCTCGTATGGGCTCATTGGATGGGTGTTAGTGGAGGAACCCTATCTTACATGTTTTATTATTTTATAAGCCTTTATCAAACTGAAATATAAAACTTACGGGTGACAAAAAGAAATAATAGCCAGAAAAATTTAGTTTTAGTAAAAGATAACCTTCCTTATTGACCTCTATATTGGTTGTAAAATAAGTGTTAAAAGAAAATTTATTTTTACCTAAAAGTGGACTTTGATTTGGTTGCCATCATGTTAGCTCTTTGATTTAATATGGAGTTTAAATCATTATAATGCGAAAATAAACGTCTCGCTATAGAAGTCAGACAAAATTAAGTCAATTACATACAAAAATACGCGCACAATTTAATTGAAAACTGCAATTTAAAAACCTTCTACGTTTTGTAAAAAAAAATGTGAAATATTTATAAATATAATAAGTCCTTATATAATAATTACAATGTTACTAAAATGTATGTCTATTTAACGAGCTTGTAGTTAAGAACTATGAATAGCCAATATAACTACTATGTTAAACTTTAACTTAGCATACCACATCACTCAAAAGCCTCTTTGTATACGCGTGAAACTTCGCATAAAATATAAGGTTTCTATGCTAAAGATGTTGGTTTGTTGATTGACATTGAAGATGTTCGTCTGATATAAACCGATATATATTTTATAGCTGTTTTAAGTGCCTTAATTAGCACTAGAGTATTTGTTCTTATAAGTTGTGTGTTTTAGAAACATTAACAATGTTTCTATGAGTTTCAATTCAAGTTTTCCATTGAAAGAAAGTTTTGTTATTTAACATCAATGTTTAAAGAACGTTACATAATGCGATGTTTTGTAACTTTTACTGAAATAAATTATATGAAATAAAATTTGAATACGAACTGACGAAGCGTACGTGAAAATTATTGTAATGTAAGATATTATTTAAATGAGAAATAAATGAATAATATATCGTTTGCATATTTTCGAGTTTCGAAATCTTACCGCTGTGTGAACAATAATAACATTACATGAATTATGTATGTCATAACATGTTTCTTTAAATTTAATTCTGAGTTTTAACGGAAAGAGCTACACCATCACATTAAGTTATCGATTAACATTGAACGTTGTAATTTTAAACGTCGACTTTCGTTCATATCAGCACCAATATCCAGTTACGGTCAATATTGTGTAAGTCATACGAATTTCTTTTTAAAAATGAAAGTTTTAGTATAGTCGGACTTATCAAAACTATGTATACAATTATGAACCTACTTTCAATCAGTGAGGAGTGAAAGTTGTGCGAACTCATTATCGTATTTGCCTACCGTACAGAAACGAGTTTGCTTCGGCACGTTGACTATTCGCTATTTTCTGTTGATTAATGTAAATGACTTAAAAGGTCCTGTTTTGTATAAGGTCAAGAGAAAATTTACTCAACCAATAAATTTCTTTTGATAATTCCGGAAATATGAAATTTAGTCATCAGTTTGTAAAACATATGAATTATAAATAAAAACGATGTTTGTGGTGTCTTATTAATAATAAATATTTTTAGTACATAGCACTTGACAGTATAAAGTTAGATTTTTGATAGAAAGTAAAAGAAAGGAGAAGTTTACAGACAGTTGGAGTAAAAATTTTCACACACTTCAATTATATTAAACATAATGTACAACCTCCGAGAGATTTTTCATCTCACGCTACAATGGAGATATTAAAAACTCTATATTTCAGCTTATATCTTTCTCACAATGTATATTCACTAGTTTTTAGAACATTATTTTCTTTTCTGGTTCCGATTTCTTGTTAAAAAATTAATATTTTGTACATATTACAATTATATTTGTAGTATACTCGAGCTACATATATAATAACATTTATTACTCAACACATTTAAAAGGTGTAAATTAAAATCATGTATATTGTAAACGACACTTTATTTTTACATGAATCGATCGTGAAACTTCAAAACTAAGAATGTTTGAAGCCAAAAATAAATATCGGTGATAAATATGACTCGTTTGACTCGCACTCACAACTTGATAATTATATACAAAGACAAAAAAATAAAATAAAATAAACTTAAAAAAAAAAAAAAAGTATCTTTGGAACAAAAAACTAAAATATTTGGTAATAAACACCAGTTTAAATTACATATTCTATGATAAGAATATTGACAGAATTACAAATATACATATATACATTAAAAATAAATATATACATTATAACATACATGTAAATGTCGATACTTATACGTAATTATACTACGATATAAGAATATATACAGAAATAAACAAAAAAATAATAATATCCCATCAGTCGTGAACTTAAAGTGTTAATAAAAAAGAAAGAAAATACACGCATTCACGATATAAACGGTGGTCGTCAGAGAGAATAAATATGAACCTTAGCTGGTAATCAATAAATTAGTTAATTTATTATCCTAAATACTTCAGCAAGAAGTTCTGATTACGCCTGCTTGACATGAGCGCCGTAAGCCATGTTCTGAGCATCCTGGGATCTGCCCCAGCCTCCACCCCCTTGGCTTTCCCAGCCATGTTCTTCATGAGCTGGTTCCGACCATCCGCCACCGCCGCTCTTGGACTTTGATTCAAGGAGTTTTTTCAGAGCTCCGAAAGCAGCTGCTATGAAAGCGATCTTTCCTAAGAGATAAGCCTTGAAGACTGCGAAAGCAATGATACCAAGGAACAGTGGAATGAGGGCAGTCAACTTCAGTTTGATGAGAGCGAGGATTGGGAGGAGCTTCTTTAGCTTCTTCTTCTTCTTGCCACGGCCTGAAAAGGAAATAAAAGGTAAAGTTTTCTCCTTATTTTATTATATTATTAGTTCTATTTATTTTATATTAGGAAGTTAAATTGATTGTTGAAAAACGTATAAATGCTCACCTTCTTCTTCAACAGAATTGTCTTCAGTGAAGGCTTTAGGCATCCTGAGTTGCAGAGCGTGGTTGTCCAGGAAGTCCACTACATTGTCCATAATCCTCTCCTCAACTAACAGTTCTCTTGCTTTGGGTTCTTCGGGCAAGGGTTCGTAACTCCTAGCAGATCTCGGTGACCCAGTTCTTGAGAAAGAGATGCCATCAACCACGCTGAAGTCCTTCGCCACTGCCAAGTTCTCAGTAAACTTCATAGCCTTTTCCTGTAAAATAATACATTTGTAAAATGATTTGAATAACTTAAATGAATGTACAGCCCCTGAATTTTAAAATTCTTTAAACTTTTTATGTAACATATTTCAAATATGTGGGTTCTATAACAATTTTTAATTAAAAATTAACTGTATAATCAGTTTACTGTAGTATCTATTTCAATTAAACAAAATAGTATTTGTAAAGCCTAGAAAGATTTAAAATATTCTGTTAACGCTTAGAACCCATAATTTGATCAATTATATCGTAGATGTATCCCGGTCACATCTCACTATGTAATCACAACTTCACTTCACTTCACTTCACACACCTTCAAACACAACATGGTGTCGGTTTCCACGCAATCCCGTAACGTTGAGATGAATTTCTCCATGACCCCATCCTCCTTAGCCATCGGCAGAGCCGCAGCCGCCGTAACAAACAATACCACGCAGTACACCTTCATCTTTACAAGCGAACGTTCAATTGTCAATGGTAGCTGTAAACGGACAGTTTTATTTTGTTCCTCCCCTCCTTTTTTCATATGTCACTCTATGATGAAATAAAGCTTTGCTTCGTTTAAGTGTATGACAGGTAATTCATTGAATAAAGTATGCTATGCTCACATTGTTTGGTTGTTCAAATTACCGCTAATCCTAGATTTATTAAATTCTTTTCATTCTTTTTACACTATCGTAAACGTAGCGGGCAATAGCTGGTAATGAATTATTTTAAGTATTTTTATTATAACCAGTCCTTACTTTATTGTATTAATGCATTAAAAGTGTTAAAATTTTTATTTTGATTTGATCATTCTCACCTATTTTTGTAAATTTATATCAATTATTCTTATCTTGTTAAAAATTAAAAGGAATGAAAGTTTAATGTCTCTTAGATTCTAAAATATTTATATATCGAATAAATTATTGTTCTAACATGAGAATCCTTGTTAGAATTTATGCCATTAACAATTTGAGTTACGCCAGATATGTATTTTTTTACATTTTTAATTATAGTTTTAATAATTCTGGTGATGGAATTAGGTAACGAAGAGTTTGAGAAAGTGGCTTTTTCTTTTATGAACCGAACACCTTTTGTAATTGTGAATACGAAAGGTCATAGGTTCAAAACTGTCATTTTATTTTGATGGTCATGCAATACACGAAAGTTTCGTGTATATGTATCAAGGAAAAAATCAATTAGTATATAATAATACTATATATAACAATTTAAGAGAATAAATCTTAACTATTTTACTTTTAACTTAAATCTAATCTATTACGAGAAAACAAGTAAAATTTTATATAATTGCTTTCTCTAAACAAAAGTTTACAAATACGTCGGTATGACTTAACAAAATCCTGTTAAAATGAAACGACAAACATGTTTCTAAGATAAATACTACTTTGGTGACTAGGTTAAAAATAAAATATATTTACTTTTCATATTAATTCAGTTTATTTAAGAAAATATAAAAAATACTTCTCATTTCTTGTACTACATAAAAATGCTAATGAAAATTATGTTTCTAATTTAAAGTAAAATATGTCAATATTTCCCTTACCATTTTTAAATCATATCAAGGAAGTGTTGCACTAGATGAATATAAGAGTTAAAAAAAGGAAATTATAAATCTTGTACCGCTATTTACAGTAGGTACATCAAACCTTAAAGAAACAAGACTTTTAATTAATAAAACAAGTGATCTTTCTTTTGAAAATAACCTAGATGGACCATTTTATACGGCTTGTTATTATTTATAATAATTTCTAATCAATTCTTCGTATGTATTAGAAATTTTTAAGAATATTAAATTTTTCGAAAACGATATTTATTCGATGCATAATTTTTTAAATTAAAAGCGATTAAAATATATAAATTCTTAATTTAAATTCTGGATTATTTTTTTTTCTCAAATATTATGTGTTCTTAATTAAATTTAAAAATTTTATTGCTTCTATCACAAGCATATTTTTTGGTTTATAAAATTCATATATTTTAAGAATAAATTTTCTTATAAGAACTGAACGCACTTTTATAACAGTAAGCAACTGTATAATTTCCTGCTCTCATCACCCTGTGAACAGATACATAAATTGTTAGATATGAGAAAAGAAATCTTATTACTCTTGGTGAAACTCGACTTAACAATTAAATTGCTTAATAATAAATCTCAGCTTAGTACGACATTCATAGTCTTATAAAATTCAGTCATAATATACATATTCACGAGGTATGGAGATAAATCTCATGCTGTAATTGAAAAACCCAAAATTCTTAATGCGGCATCATCTACAAAGGATATCGTGATTAAATTTATGTTAGGCTTTATAAAATTGTTGATTTCTGCCGGTCAAAAATATCGATAACTTTCCAATCAGTAATAATTCGGCTATTCGACATTCATATTACTTATACAGGATGTGTTAAATGGCTATTTGAAGGCATAACGTATTTAGCGAAAGTGTAGTAGAAACATCAAACGTATAGAACATGAATTTAAACTGTCCAATTATGTAATTCTCGTATAGTTGACCACCGGAGTTGAGCAGACTCGAGACTCCGGATATTTAAGATATCATACGACCTACAGGCATAAAATATAAAAATTTGTCTATCGCAAAAAAATTGTTTACATAAATAAGGACTAACAAATTTTCTTTATTTTGATGCTAATCAGCGTTTAGTACATGTTATTTCGTGAATTTAAAACTATGTTTTTTTTTTTATTTATCATTATTTATCATTGATAGTAAGCTTTAAATTTATCTTGAAAGTCTGTTTTGTAGTTTGTCTACAAAAGCTTATCGAACTGTGAATAACTTTTGTTTTCACTTGTCATGTATAGTCTCTCTTTGTTTAGATAAACATCACACAACTAAGAAACCATATCATTTAGGTAAAATTAATACAAAAAGATCTTAATACTAGTCTAAAGATACTGTTTATTTTACCATTAATTTCATAAAACAATTTTTACTCTCTTTATATTGAAGACATCTAAAGAACATTGCCTATCGGCTATCTTTTTAAGAGTTCAAAGAGATACACCGAAATTTAACGAAGCCAATTTGTATTCTACCGCCATAGCAATACAGTTCATTATATTTTGACATAATAATCTTAAATTACCATTGACCGCTTCATTCAATGTTAAAAAGCAACAATGGCATAAAGCAGCTTTATGCATTGAGACAACTTAAACAATAACGGACTGTAGAGAGAGTTATTTCATCCGAACGAGGGTAGACTGATTGAAAAAAAACATTAAAGGCCTTATTTCCTTTCTCATAAAGTAGTAAACAGTGTGTCTCTTAAATTTCTAGCATGGAAGTAGGAAGAATCGCCTCTGGCCTCTCTTAGAATATGTAAGCAAGATTTTCACAAATTAGTAATGTACAATACGTATAGAAAAGTCACCAACAGTTTCAGCTTTCAATCGAATAATTAAAGGTAAATTAGAAAACCTTCGTTCTGTTACTTATTTTGGTCATTGATAGGAAACTAAGCATACACACCATTTACATTCTGAATGATTATTACTAAGAAATATTTTACATTGTTACTAAGTTTGAGTAACACAATAGAACCATCCAAACAAAACTAACAAATGTCATATAATAGTACGAACTATTAGGCCATTGAATGACAAAATCTCTGCGCATGCGCACCTAATTCCGGTTACGAACGTGATAAGCAAACAAAGAAAGTTCCGTGAGCAAGTTTATGCAAACACGTGTCTATAGTCCACGTCTATGAAGACTTTTCAAATATTTTTTGCGTGTTTCATTATATTTTGTAATGGTAAGTATAACTGACTGCCACTTATTAATCTTTAAAATTGCAGGACTTTATTATTTATACAATTAAAATGGGTGTTACATTTATAAAATAATATGATTAATATTATATAAGTTTGAAAAAGATTTAAATTATTAAAATGGTATTTTGTAGTTGGTCCTACTGCAATAAATAAAACTAGGGGTCAGTAAAAATGATAATAATCTATACCGTACAAATATTTTATTTCAAATACATTGATAGCTCAATATAGATATATATTTAGATATGTCTATCCATATGTGTATATCGAAAATCTCTTATGATTTAATGAAAGCAATGTAAAAGAAATTTATAAACTAATTTTGTAAACATTTCTTAAAAAAGTATAAGACGAATACACTTTATTTTTAACACAATTTATTTCTGTTTTTATAAGGTTTTTTTTCTTATATTAAAAAATGCAATGCAACCGCAATGACTATATTAAAAGTGAAAAAATGAAGAGTTTCAGAACGGTACGAGACAAGAATTTGATATGAGATTATTTAATTAGTTCCTTTCGCATATTTTATTTTGATTGGTGAGAATTCTAATTTTGAAAAGTAAAATATTATTAGAAAATTCTCTATGAGCTTCATGACTCCAAGACTTCAGCCAGGATGTTAATAATTCAGCTACATTTATTAAAATCGTATTGACAAAATGTTATTTATTAAATATCCTATTAAGTTTTATGTAACCCAAAAAATCAACAAAAGAAATTCATAATTAAAATCAAGGAAAAGGGTAAAAGATTTGAAATACTCGACTATTTGCTCACCAAATATTTTACTTCCAAGATTTTCACTAAATTAAATGTATGGCCAACCAATATTTAATATATGGGTTCAAACTATATTTTATAGTCAAAAAAATTAAAACAATTTTTATTTAAGTTCTTTATTTGTACGAGTCGTTGTCCAGAGAATATAATAAATATTTATAAAACGTGAAAGTGAAAATATAGTGATAATAATATATATGAACTATGAGAATGATATGAATAATAAGTAATCATACATAAGAGTGATTTCAATTCAATGAATATAATATATATATATATATATAAAGTTCGCAATGAATATGTGTGAACGTAAAAATGTAAAACATTTATGTATGTATATACAATATTTACAAAATATACAAAATAAAAACTAAGTGAACAGAAATATTAATAAACAGTAGTAAAATAATATTAAAATGTTTATAATAAAAACTATAAAAGAAGTATATGAGAATAGATCTTAGAGAAAGGACTAGGACTAGATCACATAGAGTAAAAAACTTAGCACAGACAGTGACGAGTATCGTGAAATATTTGTTCATAACAAAATACACAAATACGGATACCGTATAGGGTGTGAAATATATACTAATATAGTACAACAGGAGGGATCATACAAACAGAACATGCTTTATGGAAAACAAAACAAAACAACAACTTTCATTACCATCCCTCACAAAGGGATTACGGACAATAAATATACAATAAATATCCTTATTAATCTACAAATAAATAACCATCGTAAGTCATCTGTGATCGTTCCATCGTTCGCATTAATATGAAACAGTTTGGTTACAAAGATCGTGCCTTGTGGAACCACGTGAATTCATTAGTCTGACTTGATGTGTCCTGAGTAGGCAAGGTTTTGGGCTTCGTCAATTGACCTGCCCCAGCCGTGTCCACTGCTAGCGTAATGCTCTTCATGGTGTGGGTGGGCGACTACTTCATAGCTAGTCTCGTGGTGTTTGCTGGCGAGTAATTTCTTGAGGGCAATAATACCAGCAACCAGGAGGGAAATCTTAGCTAAGAGTACTGCTTTAGCTGCAGCGAAGGCAATTATTCCAAGGAATAAGGGAATAAGGGCCATGATTTTCAGTTTTGCGATGGCCAAAAGAGGGAGGAGCTGCTTTATCTTCTTCTTCTTACCACGAGCTGTAAATAGAATAATGTTCTTAAATGTTGCAAATGCTTATCGACATTCTTCCGTATTTTTTTTTAATACCTAAGGTCTAAAAATGAACAAACTATATAAAAATATAAAACAGAAAGATCATTAACAA
>DVQP01000903.1:0-18549 GCA_018231745.1 Danaus eresimus | reverse complement strand
TAGTTTAATATACATATAAGTAAGTTTCGTAGTTTTCCTGGAACCTCCGGTTGCCTCCCTACATAATTAACGTTATACTGATTATTTATTTTATAGGTTTGTAAACACAGATAAATTGACATTGTTCGTAACTGATAATTTAAAGTAGAATTGAATTATAAAGTAAAAACATCCACTCATACAGTACACAAGATCACCGCAAATTTTCTTTACGGATCAGAATATATATAATATCTCTAAAGAATGTTCAAAATTAGTCTACAAAGTATAACTGAAATGACGATTTAATGGTTTTAGATAAATTATTATCTTCACTGAGAGCTTGAAATGTACGTTCCTCACTTGATCAGAGATGAAGATTGTACGTCATCTGTTCATGATTATAATCCACTGGATTAAAATTTATAGTCAGTCTTAGAAAGTAAGGCTTTTCTGAAAGCCGTGATAATTTGGAGCCTAGAAAGCAAAAGCAGTCATGAAATTTCCAACAAAAGAGTACCCGTTTTTCATAAACGCCAGAACGATTAAAGGATTGTTTTATCATTTAACTGTGATCTCATAACTTGGTCTCAATATTGTTTATATTTTCGTACGTGGCTGTAACAAATGTAAATTCCGAAAATGCTCATTTATTAAATAATTGAAATATAATAGCAGCTTCCGAAAACTTGGGATTATTTCTAAGCTACGGTATGAAAATGATGATTTTTTTCCGTACCACTTTCATTTAGCTCTTGTGAGCTTTTGCTTAGAAAATGAAAACAGATCCATGTAAATAACATTTTTAACCTGCGGAGTCGAGGCCATCGTAGGATACTGTTTCGTATGTGTTTAGAGCAAATATACTCAAAACATTGAATGACGAACAAATCATTTACCCTGATTTTGTTTACCTCCAGCGTTCTGCAACTGCCTTATCTCACCGATTCTAGCTTGGCGCGAGAACTAAACAATTAAACAGCGATATAAAAAAATGCTAACAATAAATTATGCTTGGCTTAAATTTAGTATTTTCCTGATTTTCAGATTTTGTGCAATTTCAAATCATAGCCTATTCAACTTTATTTGAATAAAGCACAAACTATAATTATATAAAACGCTTGTTCACGAATTTCACTACTTGGTTTTAAAAAATTGAACGTGAAAATACTGAGAGGTGTAGTTTTTTGTTTTAGTTTATTTATTTTTTTTTGTTATATTCATCATGCGTAACATATTGAAGGAGCTGGTTAATAAAACTTATATTTTATTTATACTGTCAAAGGTACATATAAAGGTACATATTCCTCTATGATAATAAAAATTTGGCAAAATTGTGTTTACTAATTAGTTTAATTTTTTTACGATCTAATGAAGACTAGCTATTAAATGGTATGTCAAATAATAAACAAACGGCTTTCCGTTAAGCAAACACAGGTTTTATTCCTTAAAGTTTCTACTAAACTGACTAATGCTGTTAGAATTTTTCTATGACAGGCTATCGAAAAGAATTATTTCCAAAGATGAAACAAAAATCCAAAATTTTAAGGTTGATATTTCCTGTTCCTAGTGTTTTTAATTAAGTACCTCAAATAACTTCTCTAATATTAGAACTGTTACATTTAGAAAAGATCATTTGATTTACTTTTAAGATTTAATTTAAAGGTTTTACGACTTAATATTCGTCAAAGGTGACTTCAAAAACATTATGCACCGCACATAAAATAAGTAGTTTAAAAAATGATAAAAAAGAGGAAGTAAACGTCATTAAAGCACGAAGAAAAAAGAATTGAGAACTAATATAACTAGTGAGAGTGGGAAGATGTGCCGTCCGGTGAACGTTCCCTTAGCGTTTTCAGGGCGCTGTCTTTATGAAACTCAATAGCCACCGTCACACATATATATAACAAATGTATTACAATTAACATTTGTAGAGCGACAATTTATATATAAATATTATATATATTTACGGTAATTGCTAATGTAATATGCAACGTATACTGTTTTAAAAAATATACCTTGCAGGTAATAATTAAAAACAACTTTAAAAACCATTCATTTGCTGATGTTAAGGAACAAAACGATAACAGTCAGTTTAAGTAATTACATGATAGAAAACAATCAAATATATTTTGGAAAGAGAATAAATCAATCAGTGTCTTTTGTTTTTATTATAGAATTGTATTTATCGGTTAATCCTTCTAAGATGTATAATGCGTATTGAAATAAAAACAATAGTTCCGATTTATAGCAGACAGAAGACAAAGAAATGCAATAATAAATTTTTAGGTGAACAGTATATATACATAAATTGTTGAGTTAAATCCTATATTTTTCGAATTGAATAATATTTTTAATCATTTAACGTCATGACTTAAATATGATGACTGAAGTAACTTACCTACAATTGCACATACTGATCATTTGCTTAAATTCTATAATTTTAACAATAACAAAATTTTTTGCTTCTAGTAATAACAAAATATTTCTAAAAAGCAATTAAGAAATTTATAAAAAAAATATTTACCAGATATGCCACTAATGCAGCCATCATGTACAGATAAATGTACAACACAAAGATCTTATGAGCATCCATAAATTCTGTACTCAAAGGTAGAATTGCAAATAATAGGTAGTGAGGAGTCTCGGCCAGGTCTACTTTAACACATTCAGTAAGTTTCAAATACAACACTCGTACTATGAGAGATCTTGCGAAGGCCATAGCAATAAACACCATTGCGAAAATTAACACTGCGTTGTCAACCATCGTGAAAGGAGACATGGTCCCAAAATCATATACCCCGATGAGGCCAACCCCGAAAGGATCGGTCACTAAATTTATTGGTTTATGCTGAAAAGAAATTAAAATTGAGATACGAAATACATATTGGTATAGATAAATGTTTTATTAACTCAAAATTGTTTATAATATATATGCTTTATATTAATTGATTATATAGAGCTACGTGTATGAAAATAAAAAGATAAATAGAATCTGTAAACTATTTTTACTTAAGTTCATCAAAACATTGTGTTATACAAAAATTTAAAACTTAAAAAGAACACAATTAATATTGAGTTTTTTTAACTTGGCTTACATGATTTTTGTCTTTACAAATAAGTTGTTCAGATACTACGCTTCAATCTAAGACGAATTAAAATTGTTATATATAATTATAATTTAACATGTTTATTTTTTATTTTGAAGTCGTGGTGGCCTGGAGGGGTTAAGAACCGCCTCTCAAGCATAGTGATTATTGCTCAGACCTTGTGAGAAGAGACCTTTGCTCAGCAGTGAGCACCGATAGGCTGATGATGATGATGAATAAATTTTAATTTGTGCTATAAATTCAATAACACTTTTTTTATTAAAAAATGCCATTCAATTGTTTTAATAATGTTTAATTCTTAAAACAAAAAACGATTCAAAAAAAAAGATTGAGATTTTATATACTGCGACAAGGCTTACATTTAATTAGTCCACTTTAAAATTAAATTCTCAGAAAAGCCAATTTTAAGTACATATTTGATGTGAGTTGTGAAGTAAGGAGTATAAAATTTAGCGCTAGTTTTCGGTTTGTCTCAAATGCTCCATCTTAGAAGAAATGGTGCAAAAAGTTTTTGAGCGTAACATAAAACAAATTAATATTATTGACAAATGACGACATAGCAATGTTGCAGAAAGTTTTGTACTTAAAATTTTTACAAAATATTTTATTATTATTTTCATATGTTTTACACAACGCTACAGTTGACATGCGTTTTTTCTGCTCGTAGGAACAAAACAAAAATGAATGAATGACCGGGCTACACCTTGTTTTGATGAAGACAATTAATAGTCAAAAGAGTTTTTCAAATTTTGACTGTTGAATTGTTTGTATGCCACTATTAAAATCAAATATGATATGACTTTCACTCTTTCGAATAATCTACACTAATAAATGTCCTTTTTTAAAATAATTAGCAAAAAGATGGTATTCTAAGTTCTCATTGTAGAAAGGGTTGAAAATTAATAAATAGGAATGTACTTGAAAAGAACTATTATTTGTGTCCATGTATAAAAATATAATAGAAAATTAAACCTCATCACATTCTTGCCAGAATTCAAAAACATATAATCAAATGCAAATAGAATCTAGAAAAATTATTAGTACAAAACTTTGTACAAGATTGCTTAACAGACATTTGTAATGTAAATTATTAAAATGAAACTTTTTCACAATATTAACTTAATTTAGCCCCGCCCTGACGCCTCCAAAAAAAAAACAAAGACATGGTAAGCATTGAGAAAAAATATTTACTTTTATTCCGATCAAACAATTTTTACTTAAGCTACATCTATATGTGTGAAACTATAAATTTTTATATCGGCGCAATTCTTATTATTTTAAGAACTATTAATTGGGGTTAGTTGAAATTATCTGAATTTACCCCCAAACTTTTGCAAGTATAGTCACAACATTGAGCTTTGGTTGGTATAAAAAGAGAGAAGAGTACAAATTAAAAAAAACGTCACTCGAGCCGTTGCAGGGATCTGACCTATTCGAAAGAAGGGGTTTGTCAAACCGTCTACGAGGTTACTTTCAAGAGTCTGAGATCCTGACAACATTTAAGAATTTAGGCATTGGTGATGTGAATTATGCTGACTTGATTCTTTAAAAAACCAAGGTTTTCCCCTACTCCGACATATACAATTAATTGTTTTTTTTGCAAATTGAAGGACATTAAAATTTACAACATTCAATATATTTATGTAAAAAATAAATATAATTGTACACTTACAATGGAACTATTCTTTAAGCTCATAATTTCGTAAAACGCTTGGGTCGTGTACTGTGTAGAGAACAGTAAAAATATAAGAATAAAAGTCGTTGAAAAAACGCCCCACAAGAATGAAAGTTTGAAAATCTGAAACAATACGTTTTCGAATATATGTATATAAAAGCAATAAAAACTAATAATAATGAAAAAAATATAAATAATGAAACCGCTGCAAATCTGTTTTTTCTAGCTTTATTATCTGATTAAAAATACTTGAAAAACGTTGGTTTTTAAAGTGTAATGGTTATTAAGAACATTTAAAACTTTAAAAACAAAATCTAATACACTTTAGGAACATTTGTTTTTTCCTTATTCACTGCACATAAAAATTTTGTTACCTAAAATTTGATTCATAAAATATTTTTTAACGTTTTGGACAATGTATTTTCTTTTGATTGTAAACAATAGTTCGAGGACTCATTTGAAAGCTTAGACGACAACTGTGAAATCCTTGTAATTTATTAACAAATACATATATTTCTGAATAGATTATAATTTTACCAGTAAAGTAACACTAACTCTTATAGAAACTTATGAAATAGTTACAATCTTTTTACTGATATATTAAATAATAACGGTGTCGTAATTATATCGTTATATTTATATTAAAATTGAATAAAGCATACCCTTAATAGAGCAGTATCCGTAATTGTTGCGATGAAAAAATTACATATCCAAACAATTGCGATTATAAAAAATCTCATTGATAGACTGTTTCTGTCAAGACCGGCAAACAGTTTCCTGTAACGAAGATCGCACTATGTAGAAAAGTGTGTGTATGAAAATGTAGACGTAAAAGAATAATGTTTCAATATAGCTATTATAAATACATTTCGATATAAATTTAACATTTCGTCGTTTTGATGAAAGCTAATAGTGAAATTATTAATATAAAAAAATAAACTGTACATAATTCAAGTTATTATAAAATAAAACGCTTTGTTTATTTATTATTACGCTTATATACGCTTACGCTATATATTACGCTTTGTTTATATTACTATAGTCGATCCTGTAATTTACATATTGTGTTACGGATTTTATTTGAAACATGGTCTTAAACGTGATAGGGCAATCAAAAGTGGATTTCCTTTGAACACTTCTTATGGTGTATGAGACTGATCTAATATAATAACTTTTAAAAGTAAATGACCTTACTATGTTGAAAATGTGGATGTAATCATGTGTCACGAATCTTACAGTGCATATGCATAAGTATGTTGATATCTCTTGATCTAATAAATAGTTATTGATAGCATAGCTATAAGCGATTATTAAAATTATTATTTACTTAAAAATTGATAACATATTTTATTGTTATAGCCCCAAAGACTTAACATTTATCAAATTCTCTAAATTGACTACCTATTTACATTCTCGTACCAATAATTATAGGAGTAGCAGTTTTTAATAATGTAAATTATTCAGCCAACAATACAATATTCTGGAATCTTTTGTATTTAAACATAAAATGTTCATATAACTATTTTCAATCACAAAATCACTTATAAAAACGACCACAGAGATAAAATCTTTCAATTTGCAACATATTTTGGATACTTATTTATGCGAACTTTTATGGTAATTGCATTATAGGCTTCCACGAAGCTCACTCTTAAAATAAAAATGATTTTGTTGGTTATGTATTTATATAATGTTACTATTATTAATTTATATTATTTTGATCAACATTATTACAGTCTTTAAAGTAGACCAGAGTTGAAACATCGATATTTTTAAACCTTCAAAAGAGTAAATCACTAACGACGTCAATGTCTTTGGATATGGGTGTCAGACTGTGGCATCACACCTCTCAAACTGATCAACATTTAAAAGTCACTTTGTGGTTCTCAGTTATTTTTGGTTAACATTAGTTTAGCAGTGTAAGAGTATCAGCTCTTTTCCAAAAAGTCGTAGGCATTTTATGGCCTATGATTACTCGATTAAGTGCCTCATGCATACCAGTATAATCTTTATGTGACTATTAGCGGGTACAATTTAATTTAATCGATATAATAAAAGATTTTCAATAATGACTGAAAATTGTTATTATGTACAAAAACTCTGCAACTATCATTTAATTTTCATTCACATATAAACATAAAAATAAACTGAAGCTATAAAATAAGATAATTATGTATCTATTACATAATATTATCTAAAATACACCTAAATGGTATTTTTAAAAAGAGTATAGACTTACAGGTAGTTGAGATGGGCTGACGTATTCTTCAGATTCACAATGACCTCGTTATTGCATTTTATTTTTATATCCTGAGAAGAGAGACAACTTACATTTGGCGCAAGGTTCTGACACTTAGACCACGATGGTGTTTTGTTCATGCTAGTGAGTAAAAACCTCACCGAGTCCGCTAAATCGATTGCATGCTAAAAAAAATAATTTCATTAAACTTTGTTCATCATAATAAAAACCTTCAAAAACTTTAGCAATAACTGTATAAATAATCTTTTTAATCAAATAATGGGAGTTTATTTTTGGGACCACTTATATTTTAATTTTTACGTCGAAGCTGAAATTTAATATCTTTTAATATTTGTAATACTCTGTTGAAAATAGTCTATGAAAACATTTCGTTTTACTTTCTCGTATTTTGTAAATTCGACACATTGTGTTTTTTGAAAAGATAATTAAATTTGAAAGATCCCTTTTTTTAAATATAATATATTTTTTGTCTCTGACAAGTGTTGTTACGATAAATATTTAGTGTATAAACTGACATAAATGTAAAATCTAATGATATTGCTTTTTTATACCTTATACGTTTCCGAAAATCATTTTGTAGTAAGTAGCATAATAAAAGTGTTTTTTTAAGGCAGAAATAGCATCGAAAAAAGTTAATTTGCTGGTGGATTTTGCTTAATGGTTATTTTGAATAATTTACGTCTGTGAGCTTGAATAGACAAATTATCAAAACAAAATTTTATTTTCTAAAAAATTTTATTCTCCTTTTAAGCGATTATTTATAGTTATATGATTAAATTTTACGCTCCTATAATATGATCACAAATTTAAAAATTACTAGCTTTTAATCAGGATAGTATTGTACTGATTCTTATCACACTTTTTCTGCAAAGCTAAACTGACGTCATAAATAATTAAGTGCTAGCAGTACATCTGAACAAAAAAGTATTAATTTTTGGAAGCCATTTTAAAAAACTGCTAGTTTATCAATAGATTTTTTGGAGATTAGAGATAGGATTGCTCCGGCGGCAATAATATTAATCCCGCTAAATAGACCTTAATGTTAGCTGTTTTAATCAAGTGCTTAATGTATGTAAATAAATTACAGATTTTTCTGGCTTTCAGAAAATCACATTGTGCTTATCAAATCCACATATTTTTTATGACCTAATTCAATATTGCCCTGATTTTTGAGGCTATTCTTTAAGAAATTAAAAGAGTTTTCTGAGTGAGGAAACAATCTTGTTCAGTTCAAGACCTCGATGTAATAAATTGAAGTATATTTCACAATATCATGTCTGATGCAGTGCTTCACAGTACAAACTTTTTCCATTTGATATGAGACAACGTCAAGCGGGACGAATTGTCGACGCTATTATAATATAAAATCCTTAAGCCTTCGACTTTTGTTAACACTATAAATTTTGTACGGTTTTTTTCGAAACACGTTGAAATGTTGAACGTTATTCCTTACAAGGAGAAACAATATCGTGTCACTTAAAAGTCACTATACAGAAAAAGTCGATATAACAAGTTTAGAAATATCCATCTCTTACAGGATATAATCTACACAAGGCATCAAGCAAATTCTAATTTACTTCTGAGGTGGAATAATCACAAAAGAAATGGTTAAGTGTTTTGGGTTATGAAATTTATCAAAAGGGAAATTTTTCTGATGTACCTCACTTGCAATGACAAATGCAAGAATTACTTTCTTGGTAGTAGTTTCCAGTGACATAAAACAGGTAAAGAAATTAACAATTTATATAATGAAATTATTTTGTATTGGAAATAAAAATACAAATACAAATTTAATCGAAAAATTTCATCTTTATGATGGTAGAATCGTAGATGGAGAGCTATATAAGAAAAACAACTTAGTAAATTTTTTTGCCATTATTGTATATAAATTTTAATTGATATTAAAATAGTCAAATTTATCTCAGAAAAAATCAATACAAACAGATATTGCTAAGCTCATTGATACTTAACAATTTCTAAAAATGTTAGTTCCTGTGAAATATCACATTTATACCAACATTTGGTCACATAGTTCTGGAAAACTTTAATTAAGATAATATTTCAAACTATCAACTAAGATTAGATTACTGAGTGAAAATCAAATGAAATCTGTGTGACAGCGAGTTTCTTAAGTTTGCATTAATGTAAAATCATTTCGTGTTGCTTGTGTGTAAAAGTAAATGTTTGTATACTACTAAGAAACTTGTTAACTTGTTAATTTAAACAAGACGAAGTTAAATAAGATTCAAAAATGACTAAGCTATATAAATGTTAGGCTGCAATACTGCACATCGAAAATAAGTAATTAATTTGCGATTATATTTCATAAGGAGTTACTTATGAAATATAATGTTACTTATGAAATATTATGTTACTTATGAAATATTATGTTACTTATGAAATATAATATAATGTTTTTAAAATGGCGAGGCGACTGAAATTGATTACTACTCAAAATGCACCAAAAGCTTTTTCGAATCGAAAAAAAATGTGATTAACATGTTTTAGTAAGCGACTACAAAAAAGAAACATTCTGAATTTGACTATAGGTTCGTCATGCGATAACCAAAACTATTATTTTAATCAATAGGGCACTTTCCTGGGTTACCAATGTCACTAATCACTGCTACAATGGATCTGAAAAAGTCCTATTACGATAGATTCGTTATTTTCTTGATTTTTTTTATACTGGTGAGATTGACATCCGTTTAACTAGTTCGGGAGACAAGATTTGCATATATATCTAATACTAATTATAATCAATGTAATACTTTGACTATTTTGTTTGTTAAAGATTTCTCTTTGACTTACACAAAAAAATTGCTATTTGAATTATTTTTAAGTTAATACCAATGACCATCACCATGTTTGATCTCAGGTTACTAAGTTGTATTTCAAAGAATATAAAATAATACTACTCGGAAAATATAACTTACATTACAAGTGAAAAATATCATTCTAAGTTTTTAAAGCAAACGCTCTTCAGTTAATCTTATTAGGAGAATTTGAAGTGAATATTGTGCAACGTGAGAATTGTAACATAAGAAGTGACAATAGTAGGATGTAACTATTGTTATATTGTTTCTTTGTTTGCCACAAACTGTTAGAACGTCATAGTTTACAAGTTTTGTCTTCTTATATATTTTTTGACCCAAACTATGCGAAGCGAGAAAAGAAAGAAATACAATATGCTTTCTATCATATCGACAGATCATTAGGTCCGATAGATATACACAATATATCGCAAATCTTAATTCTAATTCTATTTTACTACCAAAATTTTGCATATTTTAAAGTCAATATCGATTTAAAGTGGCTATGGTAAAGTTATTTAATGTCAAAAACGAGTATTATTACAACTACTACTTTCCGTGCTAATAATTAATTTTTACTTACCACAATAGCGGAAAGATCGGTTTGTATAAGAATACCGTATGATACTCCTTTCAGTAGTGGATTCATCAAACTTCCAGTATCCAGTTTTCTTGTGTATTGTTTTATAAAGAAATCCATAAACATATAACTTATTCCTATGAGCACTGCGTATATTATATATAGGAATAAATGTGCTAAAATAAAAAGATTATACGATGTATATATATTTTTTTGTTTTATTTTTCGTTCAAATATCTTTGGCCAGAATTCTTTTCTGATATCTAAAAGATTCAAGCAAAGAGTTATTATAGTTTTATAGTTAATTGAGACATTTATATACATTTAAGTGAAATTATCGACTAATGAGTTAAACAAACTAGGGAGGTAGAAAAAAAAACGTAAAATATTTAAATTAAGGGATGAATTGCAAAATAGTCGTATATCAATATCGGCCTAATAAAATTCTTACCGTGAACCACTAAGACCCTTGAAAAAAGGTCAAAACTGAAACTATTTAATGAAAAAGCGTGAGCGACGTACAGAAATTTCTTTATACTCTGCCATCTGAAGTGACTACTCGCACTAAACTCCTATAAAAAAATATATATTAACTAACACCTTCATCACAATATTATTACTATGTTTACAAAAGATTACTCACATTCTTATCTGTCACTGAAGATGATCGACTACGATAGTCAAGGTAATATTGTCGCATTTTATATATTATCTGAAATAAACATTAAGTAGTTTTAAGAAACTGAACATCAGTATCAATAAAAGAATTTTATGATATTTAATAATAAAGAACTAGTTACAAAAAAGTCCCCTAACTGCCTCTATCTTTTCAAATTTTCAATGTTAAATGCATCTGAATTTTATAACTGACAGAAAAAAAGCGTGTATCAAACATCCACTTATTTCAGTCGGCTACAAATTTCATCTCTAATTGAAAACGATAAAGCGTTCTGTGGCTCGCAGTCTCGGAATACATCAAAAACTTTCTACAACCACCGCTGTTTTGCTTTTTATTTGAAAATTCAAAGGTCAAATTTTAACGAGTTTTTATTCTGAGGTCGAACCGGTCTCCGATTTTGAATGGTCTTAGAATTCAGTTACTTAGGTATTTAGTCAAGTTTCAAACTACTTACAGTTTCTCAGTAACTTTAATTGTATTTGCTTTATTTATGCAAGTAGTTTCACTTTATTGCACTTTATATTATTGATTTAAAGCACTAAAAAGCTAAAATGGAATTATTTTGAAACATTTTGAGGCACATCAAATAGAAAGATGTTGCATTATAAAAGCATTGTCCGAGTTTTATGTCAAACTTATGTCATTAACGTCAATGAAGATTTTTTCTTCATTTAAAAAAGTTTTATTGCCTTAGACATCCAAAACTATAATTAATACAACGATAAATTTGAAGAAAGCCAATTAATATTTTAAATCAAATAAAACATTAAGCTGTTGAAATTTATATTACAATATTTTAAAAATATAACATAACTAATGTCTTGAATTTAAATGGCTAATCAACAATATGCAATTTCTTTTCCTATATAAAAAGCTCAAATGCACTTAGAGAAGTAGTGAAGTGTTCCCAATTGTTCCGAGAGCTTAAGAATTCAATGCATTAAAAGGGGTATTTTTACTGGCTATTAAATATTGTAGACTATTTTTTGTGATCTTATATCGTATAAATCTCTAGCCGCATTCCTCCTAAAGAATGGTTCATAATATTTAACATAACAGGGCAGGCAAGTCGAGAAAAATATTTCATTCTAATAAATATGGCTTTTAAAATTTTATGTAAAAATTATAATTTTGTTCTGCTGAATACATTTCGCTTAACAAGATTATCCCAGTTTTATATTATATAAGACATAGTTTTGACAAAGGAAGTCTCCCTCTAATATTATATAATACAAATACATACATGATCTGCTAGAAATTCATGTTATTGTTTTTTAATATAGTTATACGGAGTTTAGTTATATGGAGCACTACTATGAAATCATATGTTTGTTTTGGGTTAGATACTTAATCGTATATAAAATTATTTTAGATGGCTAAAGTGTATATAAAATAGGGATAAGTTGTATAATAAGGAAACATACGCCTAATTAAATATACAATAAATAAAAAGGCATTTTTTCCTTTTGTTGAAATTCCCATCTTACAGTTCCACTATACAGCATCACCTAATAAACACTTTACAAGTAATTACTAGCAACCTATTATAACCCACTCATCTAACATTACACGAATCAATTAGTTAGCGGTGTTAGTTTAATAATAGACCCATAATTAATATGAAGGATAATAGTCTATTCTAGCTTCTTGAATGTAATTTATACAAAACCATATTAACTATTTTGAATTTAAGCCGAAGCGTTCAATTACATGCTTATATGTATATAATGTTTCGAAGTCTGTTAAAGGTTTATTCATACATTAATTAACTTCATTTGAACCCTTAATTCAAAAAACATGAAGTATCAAGTGATTATTTAATATTTTTTAATGATCCGGATGATTATTTAATAGTAGATAATAAAAATAATTTAAATTTTATAATAAATTATTTCTACTTTTAAGCTGAACTAAATCCAATTTCCATGAAAGGGAATTAGCTTGTTGGACTGGATTTAGAGATAATTTAAAGTGGAGGTCTATTGATTGATTATACAGTTTGGTCTCTAAACTTCTTGGATTTTGATAAAAAAACAATAATAGATATGAAAACATGAGGGAGTTTTTGTCACATTTTTATCACTTGTGTTTAAAAAACAATCTATTTGATACTATTTTCGTTAACAGATTCGCTATTTTCTTTCTTTCCTATATAACTCATCAAGACGAAATGTACAAAATCATACACAATTATCGATTTATACATTATTCATAATTCAGGCATTAAAAAAATCGTACGAGTAAAACTAATATTTTTCGGATTTACTAGGCTTATTTTATTATTTTAAAAACTACATAATCCTGATCACGTGCCGATGAGATATGAATGTCTGTCTTTTAGTCACTGTTATTTATCATCTCCCGCCAACGATTTCTTAATTTTCTTAATTTTCTTAATTTACTGCTCTGGATGCAGGCAGAATGGGCTTATGGAATCGCGAGGTCCTGTGGTATGGACACGGACATGGGATTTTATATTTTTATGGAGGAGTTCCAGGTATTGGATAGATTTCAGCCATATTCTCTAGCGAAATAGGGATGTGTTTTAATTTCAATAGCTTCGCAGATTAACCTCGATGTGTACTTGTCTTCATGAGCGAGGATTTTTGGTTTATCAAACCATATGCAGTTGACAAGCCACAATCACAATCAAATTTGTACACACCCGCTTGTTGAAAAGGAATGGTACTCTTTCATGTGGGGTTTGTATTTAGTTTTGATCGAAACCTTCTTCAAGATGTTTCCTATTCTGTCTGTAACTCCCTTCACATATAGTAATACCGCAATTTGACGCTCAACTGTGGGTGGCTTCAAATGCTTCTTGCGATGCTGGCAAGCCACGGGCAGGTTGTTGGGGGTGAGAGCATGTTTCACATGCTGCAACTCAGCCTCTAGATGGTCAGCATCAAAAAGGTGTTGGGCTCTCTATAACAAAGATTTGCTAACGATAGCTAATAGGAGGGTGGGGTGAATTGAGATACCTATTCGTACGTGTAGCTTTCTTATCAACAGTTTGTCCTAAAGTATTGTCAGGATTTATTATGAAAAGTACATCAAGGAGAGCTAAAGAATTATTTGCCTATAAGTAGCCATATTTTAAGCAATTCATTAATAGCTCTTTATATTTTAAAGGCATATTGTTATCCATTAACTTACCTCTTACAATCTCGAAGCAGTCAAGAACAGGTAAACTAGTGAATAATGACTGTACATTGAAACTGACCATACCGTTATTGTTCGTTAATTTTAGGTGCTTTATAACATTATCAAACTGATAGGAATCCTTTAACAAATGACTTTGTGTGATCCGGGGGTGGTCATAATATTTTTGAAAAAAAAAATCCACTTTATAGGTTAGCGAGTCAATCTGGCTTACAATTGACTGTAAGGGAACATCTTGTTTATGTATTCTATGTAACCCATACAATTTCGGTGGTTTTGCACACGATCGTACGAGTGATTTGATACTCAAATTTAATTTAGAACTGTGTTTATTTTGTAAGATTTTTGCTTCTGATAAAACTGTAATTGTCGGTTCATTTTAATTTTGTTTAGGTAGAAAGAGGAGCTTGGTCGGCAAAGGTGAGAGTTTAACGCGCGTTAGATAGGGGCCTGTAACACCTACACCTGGGTGTCAACTCCCAGGCACTATTAAAACTGCTCTCCCTGCAAAGCGATTGACCCTGTAACCGCACGGTGAATGGACAGGACAGGGGCATAGACAGCCGAGAAATTTCGTCTTCGTCGAAATTTTGTCTCGTTTGATAGGGGCCTGTTACACCTACACCTGGGTGTCAACTCCCAGGCACTATTAAAACTCCTCTCCCTGCAAAGCGATTGACCCTGTAACTGCAAGGTGAATGGACAGGACAGGTCCATAGACAGCTGAGAAATTTCGTCTCTGTTTAACATGAATTTGTGAGTTTTTTTTTTTTAGAACAGATTTAAAGAAGTCAATGAAACTTACAAACATAGGTGCAGTAAAGTTTAAACCTAATAAAATTTTTGGGATTAACAAGAAAGTGTCTTATTCATAATCTAAAATGTAGATACTAGTTAGTAAAACACTCAAAATCTAAGGCTATTGCTAAAGAGGTAGCTTGGACGACTGTTTGTGTTATTTTAATTTAATAATTTATATTTATACTCATCCAAATAAACAAGTACGTGGGTACTGCTGAAAATGTTTAGAACGGGCCAGCTAGTTGTTTGCCTGTTGTTTCGTAAAAAAATTACAGCATAGCCCTCGTAGTATGATCTTCCTTCACCACGACAATGCTTTAGGGAACTCCACAAAACGGACTGTTAAATATTTGACTATGACAGGTGTTCGGATAATAAGTCATGCGCCATGTAGCCGTGACCTGGTGTTCATTTTTTGCCAAGAACCAAAGATAAAATTCGAGGAATTCGCTTCAGGAGTCCTGAAGATGTGGTACATGATAATAAGGCAACAACAAACGAAGACACAGTAACAGGAAGAAATATAGTATTAGGTTTTTGTAAAAACACAAACATTTTCTTTCTTTACAAAAGTTATAAGAGATAAATAATTTCCATTATGATTTAGAATTGTTCACAAAATACTTATTACTGCAACTATGACTAAATTACTGAATTATTAAAACGGTTGTCCAGCATTATAATGTTACCTATTTATTCAAATAACAAATTTACTGTTAATCATAGATTTTCTTATAATGCATACCTCAATTTTTTTTTTGCTTCCGTACTTGTTACTTAAAGGCACTATACATATCATGATGGTTAAAAAGTTATATCAATAAAAATTTAAACCTAAAGAATATCTAGTTTCATATTTGTATGAATGTCCTTATTGTGTTTTAGAACTAGTTTCTAAAAAACGTAGAGTATATTGTACAAGAATTGCTTGACTTGACTTTGTAAAATGAGCTAATTAAATTATTTTTTTTCCTTTGCTGCAAACTATACTATACACAGCAGGGAAATGTAAAATATTTCGTTGATGCATATTAAACTTGTCGAATATGTTAGAAATTATAATATAATTTGCAATTAAAGTAATGTTTTAATTTTGAGTATTTTATACGGTACCTACTGTAATTGTATTCTGGTTTAATTATATGAACGATAATTATATTTTCTAGAATGTTCGAAATAGATCTGAAGACAATAGATACGAAAATACAAAAAGTATTATTTTAAAGTTGAAAACAATATCACCTTCTTTTCAAAATAAAACAGTTATTTAGTGATTCTATTACTAAAGTACACAAAACGTTTTATATGATATTTAACAATTTATAACGTTATCTTAGATATACAAATTTCCAAATAATTGAGGTTTCTATAAAATGAAAGTTAGAGTGTAGTTAGGTTATAATGTTAAGCCTCACAAATTAAATTCCAAAATGGAAATTATTGTCACAGTCTCAATTAAAGCTGTCTCAACTGTTACAAAAACAGACATAACAGCTAAATCTTTGATTTATAATGAAAAATAAAACATAGCACTTTTATCTCTATTATTTTCTTCAAAATATTTAAACAAAACTGTATACTACGCAAGGTGTTAATAACAAAGTTGCAAAATAATTGTAATTAATGGAACTAAAACTTTAATTTTTCTTAATATCATTTGCTTTGATATTGACAGTGACATTGAAACCAGATACAAAAAGTTTTCGAGTCCACGGCAATGCTCATAGTAATTAACTTTCAAAGAAATACGGAAAAGCTACTCGTACTTTGAAACTTTAGCCGCTTGTTCTTTTTAATTAATAAAAGCGAATGTACCTCCAGAAAGTAAAATGTATATATATACAATTATGTTTCAAAGCGCATTTTCCGTGATAAATTTTAATTTATACTAAATTTTTTTTACTTATTATAAATGTAGGTAAATGATATTTGTAATTTAATGCAAATTATACTTTATTTAATAGGTTTATTTCTCTGCATACTTCAAACATTTTAATTTCAGTTATGTATTTCTCATTCTAAATTCCGCTGTGTATGGGCGCGCACTAGATATGAGCCCAACAATCGGCTCGTCGGACGGAAGTTCACCATCTCTGCATACTATCTGGTATTTTTGGAGTATTCCGACAAATACTATGAATATAAATGACTTTGCCAAAGCATCGCCTGGACAGCGTCTCCGTCCTAAAAAATGAAAGTAATGTTTAATTCAATTGCAAATATATTGATTCTGTTTATCATGTTTTTTATAAAATAGTTTAACCAAAACATCAATCAAACCTACTTTTCCTAATATTATTAACCACCAAAAACCAAATATAAGATATATAATTAAAAATAAAACATTTCTTTTGTCACAAAAGTTTCCTATTGACATACAAGACAATCCTAAGCCGTTATTTTTTAAATTTTGTACATTATAAAAGAGGATGTGGAACATTGACGTGTAAATTTAACTTTACTTTAGGGCACATACACTAATAATGCTAAACAGGGAACATGTTCCAATAAAATGAGTACTTGTAGTTGTAGTTGTACTTATACTTGTTATTTGTAGTAATTAAGAACTGAAATATACATAAATACTAAAACCCACCTATACCGAACGGATAAATATTCTCGGTTTTTATTAATTTCCCTTTATCATCAATAAATCTCTCTGGCATAAACTTATCGGGAGCCTCCCAGATTTCTGGATCAAAATGTACATCACCTACGGATATAAGTACTGTCGTATCTTTTGGTATTAAAAAATCATCCATAGTCACGTCCTCCAACACCCGTCGAGGACCTGCCAAAGGGACTATTGTGAAATATCTTTGGATTTCATAAAGATACGCCATTGTATACACTAATCTGAAAAGATTATTGTTTTTAATTAATATTAGTAAATTGACTTTATTATTTAAATTTGTAATATGCTATCTAAGCTATTTACATTGCACTATTAATATATGTTATCATATAAGATAATGAATTAATGATTCACACTTTTTGATTAATCTTTACTTATTACCTGTTGGTATCTGACCAGGACGGCATTTTGTTTCCAAGTATAGTATGTATTTCTTTAAAAATCTTTTCCTGAATAATTTTATTTCTTAATACTCCGAGAATAGCAAATTCCAAAGCATTACTGGTGGTTTGTGATCCGGCTATTAGTAAGTCCAGACATATAACCTTTAATTGTTCCTCTACAATTATAAAACAAAAAATCTTTTAAATATTTACTACTACAGGGACAAACATGATATATGATAAAACTAACGAAAGACTTGTTAGTCACCAAAATATCTTATGTTAAAACATTCATATTCATATATATATATATTTGTCATAATAGTATGGTATAGTTTATAGGTTTATGTTTAAAAAAAGCCAGTCAATCCAACATTTAGGATATCATATCTGTTACTAACGTATAAAATTATAAACGATCTAAGATCAAAATATTTTAATTGACGAACAGTTTGATTCATTTATATATATA
>DVQP01000902.1:0-18567 GCA_018231745.1 Danaus eresimus | reverse complement strand
TATTGTATTTATTTATTCATTCATTCAGGTAAAGGAGAGTCAGTATGTCTTGATCGTTGTGTAGCCAAATATCTGGATGTCCATGAACGTATCGGGAAGAAGCTATCCAACATGTCTCAAGGAGAGGCCGAGGCTGATTTGACCAAAATCAACTTACAAGACAAGAAGTAGTTGATATATATATATACCATAGACAAAACTTTTATGTCATACCAAAAAGGTTCTATAGTTTTTTGACTTTTTTTCTGTTTTGTTATTAATACAGCATCAATAAATAACAGCTGTCTGTTGTATTACTGAATTATTGTTTTCTGCTTTCATAATTTTCAGATACGAAGGTTTTTATAAAACTTAGTGTCTTATGTGCACAGAGATGCATTTCAGTACTTGTTTATTATAGTTGTATATTAGTTTGTAGAAATAAAACAATGAAACATATATAGTTTTTATTTTATTTTCAACATCTAATAACTACATTCTAACATACTAAATAGACACAAACTCTGAGTTATTTATTTTTGTATACTCTATCAATATATCCGAAACCAAAGCGGGGTTTATAAGTTTCTAAGAGCTGCGAAAAAATGAAAACGTTAGAGATAAAGAAAATCATACTTTTGAGCCAAATGTGCAGAAAAACATCTCGGTTCAGGAACTCCAAGATATAACCATAGACAAGCCACGCGCCTTGTGTGCCTAACCATAGAGCAAACAGAACGACCGCTTTGGAAGCTGTCATATCGAAACTGTGGGCTACTAAAGGTAGTAAGGACAAAAACCAAATAAAATATTGTGACGTCATCACGCTATTGAACGCTACTAAAAGAAACGTCACAGCAAACAAAGCAAACGGCAGAGTCTCGGAGTGAACGCCGAAAGTCATACTGACAACGAACAAGACAACAACCGAACAAAATAGAAGCAGAAGCTTCACTAAATCAAACGATAAATTGTCTTTGGTCAGATACGAATAATAGAAGAGTATAGAGAAATTATGTTTAGTGTCCTTCCTCGTGGCGTGGTAGAGATAGGTTTCGAATAGAAACTCGTAGCCGTATATATAATACATGCTGAAAGTCAGAGCCGATAATGTCAGAATGCAACTTAATGTTAGGATTATTTGCTTTTTGTTCGGCAAAAGAGAAATAACGCCGTCCGACAACGAGGTGCTGCGATTAATTTTGTATTCCCCGAGGGAAAGATACATTGGGAACGACAAAGCTAGAGGAAAGAGACGTAGATGTATCGAGAAACCGAGGAGGATGCCGGAAATAAGATATTTTAAGAGGCCATTCACGACGTCCGTTTGAAGAAAGAGTATAGACAATATAATGAAGAAACATGGCAACGAATCAGCGTTCCCACGCGTGGATATGGCAACACTCATTGGATTATAGATCCAATAGAGCGAGGAAAGTGTGGCGATTTTGGAAGCGTTAGGATTTGTTTGCAACTGTCTTCCGACAACCGTCTTCACGGCTATAGCGACAAGGATGTCGAAGAAGACGAACAGTAATTTACCGAATTGAGGAAAATACACGTTTGGTATTAATAAGAAAGCTATTAACGGACTGTAGCGGTATGTGTGGCGCAAGTACGGCGAGTTACCCTCGTACACATGTTTGGCAGCGTCAGAGAACACCTTGTAATCTATATCAGTGTACGGAACCTCGAAATGTTTATCGTGAATCGTGCTGTAGAGCACAAGCAGAATGCGAACACAAACACCGATCCCTAAATGAGTAATGAAATTCAGACCAACGATTTTCTTTATTGCGCCCATTTTATATTCTAGTTCCGAGTTCCTTTGCGGCTGTTTGTAAACACGCGTTAAAATCTTTAAATTCTTTAGCACAATCGTCTTTTTTCACAGAATCCTCTCTGAGCAGAACACATTTCGCGTATAGGCTGCCTTGTTTAGAACACTTGGCGAATATTAATGGATATTTCGCTATTCTATCTTTAGCCCTCCTGACTGATTCCATAACCTAATCAGACAGCTTCTTCTGATGTTGGAACGTGGTGGGAGGTTCGCTTAGATCAGGGACGAGTCTCTCGCGGAAGAATATGTCGTAAATTGGCTTTGAAAAGAACACGCCCAGTCCCAGCAAAGTGAAGGTGATTTGAAATGTTCGAGGATATCGATATATCCAACTTCTTTGGCCAAGTGTTTTGCTCCGACGGCGTGTGTCCATATCACCTAAACATTAACAATACCAAGTTAGCACGGGCTTATAATAGTACATAATGATTTATAACTCTATGAACTGTGACACTTATTGTAAAGCAACTATAATTTTAAATTAGTTAAAGTGACCTAAAAAGTCTTGCATATATGATTGATCGTCATTATCACGTGGCAGATATTCTCCGAAAAAAAAAATATAACAAAGGAAACGGAAATTTAAAAAAAAAATCAAATTGCGATAATAAAGCCAATATATTGACACGCGTTGAAAAGCTGTTTGGTGAAGTTGAATATTATTTATATATAAATACTTGTTTGATATGGGATTTCATTTCTCTCGACGTAGGCAAAGAGCTCAATTATTATTGTAACATACAGACATAGGACATTATAAACTAGACAATAAGAAATCTATTCTATTTTAATTTCAATGAATCAATATCTACAACAAAATGAACAGTCTACTAAAATAGTATTTATTTTGGTACTCATAGAGTGCTTATAATAATGATATTATAAAATATAATTAAATTATACTATACAGGAACACACAGTTTGAGTACTAAATATATGATGATTATGTTCTTACTCCTTCCTAGCTGGTCGATCAGTAACTGGGGCGAAAACCCTCGGCTCCAAGCGGTAACCTTCGCAAACCAATGACACCGGTTTGTGTTTCAGACAACACTGCCGCATAGCCTCGAAGACGCGATCACAGCGAACTTCTTGAAAGTTGTTTTCTGTTACAACAACAGAACAATTTATAACTTATTATAAAAATTATTTCAAATATACTGAGTATATTCATATTCGTATGAGGATTTAATCAAATTAAGAGTACTATAAAATTATAAAAAAAAATATCGCAGTACAGAGAAAACACGACATATGAAACCTTTTTTTGAATAAAAACGGATCTTTGATATAATATGGTACCTAACATTAAGAAAAACAAAATTTTCAACATGAAAATCTTGCTGCTAAAACTAGTCTCGATGATAACAGCGATTGAGGCCAAATCGATTGAAAATTAAATTGTCGCGGTACAAGAATGTTAGCGAAATTCTAAGCGCTGTTATTTAACACTCAAATTACGTAATAAATCACGGACATTACGTAATACGGCTTAACATTTAAATAAAGTTAAAATAATCTCAAAACTTTAAGGAATGTTTAAAAAATTACTACAATATCTCATTTAAAAATAGTCATTTCGATAACGTTTGTACTCATCGACCTTGTGTACTGCCAATGCTTACATCACGAAGTGGGCGTCATGTTTAGCCATAGAGGGCTGATATTCACACAAATCACAAACGATTTATTAATTTGTAACCGAGAATGTGAACTTTGAACATAACGACAAACTTATATACGTATATCGTATAACATTTTTACATTCCCAAGGACTTAGCTAATAGCCTTTGGCCCGAATCTAGTAATTGATTGAGCGATAAATTTTCCATAACCCGTACAGTTGACAATATTTCTATACTTCTATGTTTGTATATATATTTCGACACTAACTTGGGTCATTTTAAATCGAGGATAGCGTTGAATAAAACCATGAGAGCATTTAATGTATATTTTATTAACAATATTATATAATCGACATGCGCTCTTAGAAGGAAATTATATGATCCAAACCAAAGTTAATAACAGATATCGATAAAGATAGACTTTATTCTATTTAACATAAAACTATATATAAAGCGAATGGGGTGTTACACTATGAACAATACATTAAACTGTTAAAATTATTTATACAAATCGTTTATTGTAACATACAATCGCTTGTAATAATCATATAACTATACACAGAATCCACAATTAACTTTTTCATTTCATATTAAACTAGTTACATATTTTAGTACAATTTTTACATATAACAAGTTAAGATTCCTTCCATCGATGACAACAATGGTACTGTGATATTAAATAAAATTATATTAATTTAACATTTTATTAATGTCTCAACAATCTTAATAGTTCTAAGATTCTGCCAATATACATATTATAGCCCTTGTCAATACATTATTGCTAATTTTTTAATTTATTTATATATATAGTAAGGATTTAACATCGCTCGGGAGACACCCTTGTTTGTTGATGTCAAATATATGACAGGGCGGGCAAGCTAAACTCGATAACTTTTATGTTACAAGTGTACATATTAATAGTTTTGGGTGGAATTTTTAATATTTTATTTTAGATATGTATACCAAAATCACTTACTATTAAATAACTGTAATGGCACGACATCAAATTTTCTTCATCACTGGAAATAAACATTGATTGCATATGCAAATGTATTTCAAATAGATGCAAAAATATATTAGAGTACAGACATACCATCTTTTAACGTTTCTAACATCTTGTTGCTGACAACAATATATGTGTAAGTGTAAATACAAATAAGAAAGCTGCATAAATAATTGTAAAACTAAATTTAGTATAAAACTATAAATGTTTTATATATAATTTCAATTAATTGATTTTATCATCATCTAATACAGATACATAAGTCTTGCAAAGTAATCAAGCTATCGCAAACTGAGACAGGCCCATCAACTAAATATCGGGCGTATCAAATAATTGTTTTCATCTATGAAAACACAGTTCGTTGGTCTAGCCCAAGGTTCAACGACACACATATGTCGAGGCTATTGACTCGTAGCTGCTTCTACACTTTCTGGCTGTGAGATCACCGGCTTCTCGGCCAAAGCGGGCTTTTCTGCCAATAAAGGTTTCTCGGCAATGGCAACTTTTTCCGCTATAGGTTTTTCTGAAACTGATGGTTTTATTGAAACTTGAGGTTTGCTCACATTCTGCGGCCTTTCTTTGATATGCTCTGCATTATTCACTTCCTGGACTTCATCAAGTTGTGGTTTATCCAGTGGCTTTTCGGCTACTTTAGGCTTTTCACTTGTTTTTTCTTGTTCAAGCTCTTCGGGCTTATTCTCAATGTGAGTACTTGAGAGTTTGTTTGGTAATACATCTGGTTCTTCTTGTTCCATTTGTGAGGGTCCATTATGTTTATCAACATTTTTCATAGGAGGTGATACAGATCTCTGTAATGCACTTTCTGGTGGCATTGACGGGGAAATACCCCTCGCCAAGTTCTCTTCGCTGGAAACAGCCTGTTGGTAGTGCTGCGAATTCGTTAAGTTCTGAGGATGATGCGGATTGTGCAGCGGAAGTCGTGATTTGTCACTTTTCCGCCACAAAGTAACTTCCTGTTGCTTGAAATAACGGCGATCTTCTGTGTCCATTAGAACCAGATTTAGAAAGTATCTTACCGAGAATTTGTTGTTTATGTCTCTCATAGTAGGAGTTAGATCGTAGCCAGCCAAAAACACTCTAATGGGAATACTTTCCCCTCTAACTGGTGCTCCATCCATTATTTCGTATTTAGCAACCGTGTCATTCTCCGTGAAGGTGTTAGGTCCAGAACCTGTTGTTTCTTTCTTAATAATAGATATCTCCATGTGTTTTATCTTAATTCGTACGAGAAGGAAATAAATTTTACCTACTATTACGTCTTTCAAGTGATATTTTGATTTGTTGTACTCGAATTCTATGTGTAAACAATCTTCGATGCCTACTTCCATTTTAATAGAGTTTAGTACATCAGGATAGCTACATAACGTATGAACGGCTATGTCCACCTCTTTAGTGATGTCTGTAAGACGTCTTACTATTGTGGCTCGTAAAAAGTACCTTAACCTGACATTGGCTCCTGTGTACACCTCATAGGGTTTCTCAACGTTCGCGAAATCGAATGGATAGGAGGTGTGCTGCAATAGATCTCCGGGACGAGCGAGTTCTTTAACCAACGATATAAATTCGTGGTGATTTCCTCTGTCGTAAAACAACTCTATCTGACCGATAAGTTCAACTTTGATACCTTGGTGCTCTAATTTCGATCCTGGTTTCCGCAGCGTCACATTAACCCTTCCCGACACTGTTTCACCATCGTAATAAAGCAAAAGTTTCTCTTTTTTACCATCGTCCGTTTTAACTTCGGCAACTTTTCGTTTGTCAGCATCGTCGAATACAATTTCGATGTCCGCGGTTTGTCCGAACCCGAAGAAGCTCATTTTCAAATATAACTATTACACAAATACCTCGAAATAGTTTATATTGCTTTAAATATAAATAATAATGAATTATTTAAGCAAAACATTGAAAAAAAGGCGACGAAACGCCCGCAAATCTGGAGGCGACTGAAAGATTGAAGCAAAGATGGCGACTACAATTGTCGGTTGTCGATGTAAAGGTTTTTTAATAAAATAATAACAAAATTACTCACCAACGAGACATTTCTGAATTTCACAGGCAAATTTCTTGCATGGATCGACAGGCATAAATAGAATATTAAGCGTATTTTTATAAGAAAAACTAATCTCTATTTTCAATCATGCGTATGTAACTTTTAGGTTATGGCAACATAAAAATATATATAGATATGGTATTTGAATCTATGATTTTTATAACAAATATTTAATACACATATTATTTACAAATACCAACTGCTGTCTTTTAAATATTAATTTATTTTAATATATTTTGGAATATTGATGAAAAGTGTTTAAGCTGTAAAAATAATTGTATAACACTGAACGTGTCTATAGTTCCTAGTTACTGCCATCATCTTTCGTCCTTTCTGAATTAAATGGCGGACCGCAAAATTTTGTAATTCAAAAACGAGTGTTTATTTCTGTGTATTTTTATGAACATTTTATTATAAACATAATTTATCATGGAGATTACTCGTACTACGCTCGGGATAGCTGCTGGTTTAGCTGGGACACTCTTCCTAGGCTATTGTGTTTATTTTGACCAACAACGACGTAAAGATCCTTTTTTTAAAAAGAAGTTGAGGGAACGTGAGTAATTTATGAATGAATAGCTTTTAAAAATATAAAACTACATAATCCTTTTAAAAACTAAATATCACGAATCTGTTTGACTTCATTGCCATAATTCAGTTGTTGTATAATTTCACAACCTATAATTTATATACACGAAAAATATATAAGTGAAACGTAACATAACATTAACGATCATTAGAAAATAATATTCTTATTTTTGTAAACATTATCTTACTGTGCCTTAATTTTTAAGTAGTATATAGGATTTAAAATATATTTATGGTACTAAAACGAACCTGAAAATATTTTGTATAGAAAAAACTTACTTCCTACTGTATCATTCCAGGTCGTGAAAAAGCCCATCAGAACAGTTCCCGATCTCGTAATCTTAGCGGGCCCTTGCCTGATATGAACGACCATGAGGCCATGCAAAGATTTTTCTTGAGAGAGGTATAATTATTATTACGACTTCCTTTCAACCACATGCACTTAATTTATTTCTAATTAGAAAAAAAAAACATATAAATATAAGCATTCATATATTAAAAAAAATATTCAATTGTTCTTTATGTTAAGTAAATAAGATGTTAGTCATGTAACTCTCAAATTCTTAGGAATTTCTGTGTAATATTTGCTTTGTACCCAGTTGCGCTCACGGTGAACCAACACTTTGTATTATTAAATTATGTGCTTATCAATTTAATTACAAAATATATTAAATTAATTATTTTGAATATTTTCTGGTCACTAAAATCATGGCAAAAATTTTTACACAGATGTTTTTATATTTATATATTAAGCTAAGTTACTATTAGTACCACTTTCACAAGGATTTAGTGTTTCTCTGGCTTTATAGTCGATTGCAGTCAAAATTATATCTAATTTGGTTCAGTACTTTTTATTCAATTTATTAACAGAATGTAGGAATTTTTGCTTGTAAGTAGTATGTTAAAAATGATCTGTTACAATACTATATATTATTACTTGCTCGGTATAGTCAAATAATGTTATGTATTATGTAGATAGATCATTCTATTTTTTGTTTGTTATTACGTTTTGCTACTTAGAAAAACATATATTACAAATTTTGTATAATTTTATTGAATACTACCCATACAAATTTATAGTTAATTCTAATGATATAAATTGTTTCAGATTCAACTCGGTGAGGAGTTATTAGCGGCCGGTGATTTAGAAGCTGGTGTTGAACATCTCGGACAAGCTGTGGCAGTTTGCGGACAAACACAGCAGTTACTTAGTGTATGTACTAATGTTTTACTTATAAAATTGAAGGTCTGTGGAGGTGTTAGAAAATTTGTTGCTATTCTAATCAAAATACTTCAATATGGATTCTGATAACAATTTCTAGTCATTAATTTATTTGTAATCCCTTCAATCATAAATGACTGAATAGATTTTGATTTGAATATAACAGAAATATAGCTCGGAAACAAGAAAACTTATATAATTAATATGTTTTATTGATGATTATTTTTATTTTAATAATAATGTCAGTAACATTATTATTGATAAATAATGTTAATGACTTTATTATTTTCTTTGAAAAGCCATAAGCAAACCTCTAGCTAGGATATTCTAGCTTCAATTATTAGCAATTTAAACTGAGAAGTAGAGATAATAAAATATTATCATTATTTGTGATTAATTTTGCATAAAATTTCTAAGTTTTATTCAATTTGTGATCACTGTCTCATATTAAAGTTAATCAAATAGTTATATGTATATTGTTTATTTAATATTTGTCATACATATCACAGGTCCTGCAACAAACTATGCCGGCTAATGTCTTCCATCTTCTATTGAAGAAGCTTCCGGAAGTATCAGAACGTCTCCGGGCTTCAATGAAAGCCAGCGGGAACGGACTACATGAAGAAGATGTGGAATGAACAGCCTATGGCATCTGATTTATGAATCAGAATTAATGATTAGTTTAAATAAATGATTTACCAAATATTTGCTATTTTAATGTTTCCTACAGATAGTGATTATAGATAAAAAATATAATGGTTTATAAATTAGTTATCTGTATTTCTGTTTGCCTCCTGAAGTTGAAAGTTAGATTGTAGTTAGGTAGTGTTTTTTTTGTTTGTTTTCATAGGATGGAAGGACGAGTTGTTATGTAGTGTTTCAGACAGTCGAGCAGTGTTTGAGTTTTGATCGCGGTGTTATTATGAATAAATGTGTTGTACAAATATAATAGTATTATTATTTTATATATAGACAATACACCAATTATAATTCCCCGGTAAGTAACACGTCATGTGATAAATATCAATTACATCAAGTTTCTACAAAGGATTCTAATAATATTGCAAGATAATTTTCCCTCCAAAACTATATATATATTCAGCAACTGTAATCACGAGCAGACGAGATGTGATTACGGTTGCTGTAAAGTAACCGAAACGTCGGGATTATGTAGTTTTAAAGTAATAAATAGTAAATCCGAAAATATATCAGTTTTATTGTTTTCATATCTCAACTCGCATACAATTACATTTATATTTTGCGTACGAAAAATACACATACTTAATGAATGACTTCAAGTGTAGAATTTTCTCACTGTGGATCTTTACAATTAAGTTATAACCGATTTTTATATGAAAAAATTAATTCTCTAAAATAATATTTTCTTACAATTATTCAGAAAACTTAAAGTTGACACATTTATGAAGAATATAGTTGATAACTAAAAACGGTCATAAAGTAGAAGAACTTAAGATTTTTAATTTGTTCCATAACTTAAATTTAAACTGTGTTATTCGGATTTATTATTTGTATTTTTAATTCGACATTTAATTTTCGTCGTACGGTTCGATTGCTTACGTCTCGTCTGATCGTGATCTCGTTTAGCTACTGCTCAGTACCTAGTCGAAACATCGAGCAAAATGTAGAACACTTATAAATATAGTTTAATAAATCATCATTTCCCATAATACATCTGATCCAACTGATATCCTTTATCAAACATTAACACTATTGACATGATTTACGTTTTATTATACGAATACTTTATAGTTGCTGTTTATAAAAATAAATCTTTTTTCGCTAATTGCTCCCTAATTTATGCATCCAAGGAACAGATACGAGAGTAGAATGTTTATAATTATTGTGTATCTGCGTTTTTTTTAGTTCCGGCTAAACTCAGACACGGCACGGACGATTTTGATTATACTTCCACAGACGTGATATATACCTAGATATACAGATGTCATATATAGGCCTCTTTCGTTTTAGAAATCTCATTTATCTCTACTGTTATAAATTATAAGAAAATAACTATACAACGATGATAAAGTCAAGGGCCAAGTAGTTCTCTTTGTTTGTCCTGTTAATATCAAAAACTACTTTCTTTTGATACGTACAGTATAGGCTAGTAAAATTGACAATACGACACTTTACTATGCTCAACTTTTACAAAATGGATTAGATTAAAAACTTAAACTATCAAAATTTTGTATGTATTTCTTTCTTTCAGTAATCCATGCAAATTTTTCTGTACTGCTTTTAGCTTTTTTGCTACTACTATTTTGTTAGTTTTTATAAGACTACTTCTTCGTTACATTAAATCCTTTACCTATCATGCACATATGGGCCGCGGTTATGGATTCCGAATTATATTTATAAAATTATATATGATTATTTTTTAACTTTGAGGGATTTTGTAATACTTTGTGCTACCCTCATCTATACATTATTAAAAATCACCTGATACTGTCTTTAAAAGGGCGAATATTGTTAGTGAGCATTCATTCTATTGGTGGCCCCAAGTAAGAAAATATTAAGCCGAGACTTTCGAAGTTTAAATACAAATCCGTAACTGTGAAGTCTGTGATATTATTTCTAAATCTATAAAGAAAATGAATCCTTATAATAATCCGGAGCGCGCTACTCCGACATATATATGTTTGAATTTTTGTAGTGGATACTGTTGTTGAAAATGTTTCAGAAGTATGTTTCAAAACAGTGCGATAATCTATTAAACATGTAATTTTATAGCTCATACGTATAGCGCATTAGTGAATGTTTCCTTACCTTACGTCTTTTTTTCATCTACCTAAAATAATTCAGTCAAAAAAAGTATTATATAAAAAGTCATTGAAAATCAAAAATAAATCTAGTAGTATTTAAAAACAAAGGCATCCTTGTAGAGTAACACAATAATGAAAGCAAGTAAACAAATTAAATTTCGAAAGGAAAAAAGGTTAAAAAAGTTTTGGTGTTTTTTTTATGTACAATTGCTTGATAATTATTAATTTCCTGCATAGGATGACGTAATAATACAATGCAATTATATTTTTTGTTTACAATAATTGCATAATATTAAGCAAAGCGAAAAATGAATAAAGAAATTACAGGCATATGGCGACTTTAAATTATAATCTGTGCATTTAAATGTAATGGCGCGAATAAATTATAATTATAAAATAGATATCCGGTTTTTTTTGTCTTCTAACTTTCTTTAATACCAAAATTATTCTCGATAATGGATAAATAAATTAAATCAATGCATGTTAATATTTTTTCCTACGTTATTAAAACAAGTGATTTTGTATGTAAGGATATAAAAAAAGTGTATTTTGCCATGAGCCAATTTATTTAACATAAAACCCAATACAACAATAAGTACCATAATAATTGTATAACCCGGTAAGTACTCAACAATAAAATAAATAAGGTCCCGTTTCGAAGTAGAACTCAGTCATGTCATAACAGATTCCTTACAAACGATTTATTAGAAATATTTAATTTGCAACGAAAACAATACATAATTTTCACAATAAATACGTTGAAACGGCAGTATATACAATAGTATATACAATTTTAATATATATCATGAATTCTTTATGGAATTCCTTATAAGATCCTGTGTTACTTTCATTACGTCTAAAGCACCGTTGGATATTAAATTATCAGCTAATTCTTTGCCAAGATCTTCACATTTCGTGATCACGTCCACTGGTATATTATTATTTTCAATCAGCCCGCAGAACAGCCTGCATGCTATCTCCTTGGATGATTCCTCACAATTGGAATTTCCATTATTTTTTTCTATTATATTGTCTAATTCAGCTAACGGATGTATAATGTTATCATTATTATCATCAATTTTAATTTTTTTGCTCATATTATCTTCTGTGGGACTGAGTTTGTGTTTCTGTGACTTTTTAATTTGTGTAAATGTATTTTCCAATGTGTCCGTTACTTTTGTTTTTCCATCCAAACTCCAAACTCCGCCTGTGATAGTAAGTTTCCAACCGGAATCAAAAGCTTTTAACTTTGTTGACACACCGACTGGTGCGCTGCAACCACCACCTAAAAATATTAACTTCAAATCATCCAATATATAATCAAAGTAAAATATAAAAACAAGTTTTGTTACTATCACATCGTAAGCACTATAAAATAGTGACAAGTCATTCTCGAAACATTCTAATACTAAGAATCATTAAAGATTTCAACACAAATAATTCATTTAGCTATCAAAAATTTGTTGAATTATATAAAAAAAATGTATAACCTAATGTTTTCAAGAAGCTCCTCTCGGCCAATACTCTACAATATGTCTCTACATGATTGAACGGGGATAACAGTGTTAAAATTTCAGCATTATCCGACCGACATTCCACTGCGAGGGCACCTTGACCGACAGCATACATCATCTCAGAACATGGAAGAATCTGGAAATAACCATTACTTTACATAGAAGCTATTATTAGACATATTAAAAGTTCTTAAATTCAAAATATCTAATCATCAAGTAATTACATTTGCAAAATTTTGTATTGTGTGGGTATCATGAATTATATTCTTTAATATGGAATCTCTCATTTATGCAAAATCATTTGTTTGATATAAGATATATTAAATAGCTTAATGTATTGATAAGCATGATATTATGTTGATTGTCAATTATTATCACTAATATATATATAGTGAGGGTTTATGGCACCTTGGTGATTCGGTGTTCCCAGCCCATTCTTTCTAAACCGGCAGTCGCTAGCAGTAATGCTGAATATGCTCCACTATCTAATTTCTTCAATCTCGTATTAAGGTTTCCCCTAACATCTTGCACTGACAGTTCGGGGTAAATGCCTCTAAGCTGTGCTGTTCGACGTAAAGATGATGTACCTGTAAGTAATATATTACATTATTAATACACATTATCAGTAAGGACAAAGACGAATAGGTAAAGTTTCAGGTTCAATTCCTTATCTTATTTACATTATTTCTATAACTAACTTAATTTTTATGAATGCAATTTGATTAGGATAATTGATATCTCGTTATAAATTTGTCAATATCGCAATGGCTTTGATGCAAATGTATATATGTATATAACTACAAAATGGATTAATAAAATTTTATGAAAATACATTCCAAACAATGATTATGAAAGTTATTTTTGAATATGACTTAAGATTTTTGCTTGATAGTACCTATGATAGATCCAGCCGGCAATGTACCGAGTGTAGCTTCTTTGATGTCTTCTCTTAATACGAGAGCATCTCGGGGATCTTCTCTGTTAAGAAATAAGGCCAATTAAGTTATCAAATAAATCATACAATAGTAGTGCTTCTATTAGTACAATCTAGTAAAATACTGTAGAAATTTGAAGACTTGCTTCTGATTCATAATTTTGTAGTAATAATATAACCATTTACATGTTTACTATAAATGTTTACATCCACGGTAGGCTAGGCCTGTATTATGAAATTATTTACATGTGTGTGTGTGTGTGTGTATATATATATATAATATTTTTTTTATATTAAAACTGCTAAAAAAATAAAAAAGCTTTTTCTACATTGAAACTGTTTACATTCTATAATTCTTAGACCGATTTCTGAATAACTAAAGATAAACTCATATATTAGTTGTGTCTATTATGTGAAAAAAAAAAAAGATATATGGAGTAATGAGTAATAAAAATAAATTGTTTATATATATCTATAATATTTATTTCACCTCTCAAACACAGCGCCAATAGCAAGACCCTCTGGCAAGGTAGTTGGCAAGTCTTTTAGTGAATGCACAACAAAATCGACAGTGTTGTTCCTTAAGGCTTCCTCTAGGTCTTTAGTGAATAACGATTTCTCACCTATTTTTGGTAACGAGATATCTAATACTCTGTCACCTAATGTTGTCATCGAAACTAAAATAAAGGCATTATTTAATTATAATACTATTTTTTTTGCAAAATATTATCACTATCATTCGTGTTTCGTAATAAAATGAATGAAATTTGCAAAAATGAATACAAATCTGTTAAACGTAGTACGTAGTTAAGGTAGAATAGACTTGATTAATATTTAAAATGCTATTTGAGGTTATATTTCAAAAGTAATGTTTGATTATCAATGGTGTGCTTTTGCTGTTTTATTTGTCCTTACCTATGGTGAATTCTTTATCAGGGTAGATTTTCTTTAAGCTGTCTATCACAAAGTTAGTTTGTATAAGCGCTAACTGTAAAATAATCATTGCATGAGGAAGTTTCGTAAATACGACAAGAAATTAATGAAGAAAACAGGGAAGTAGATCAAATATAACACATAATTTTTTTTTATTAACATACCTCGCTTTTTCTCGAACCGACACGAACTACATTTTTCCGTTCACTTTCCATTGCAAGCAACTATTTCAACTCGTCCTTCCGATGCAGGTTACATAAATTATTAGCATTTATTATAATTTTAATATTACTTGCTAATTTAAGCACATGTCACTAACACTGTAGTGGACATGCACGGTGTGATTTGATTCAATGAATGAATGTTATATCATCGCGGTAATAAATGTAATCTAACAATCACTGTCTCCTATCCCAGTCCAACTTGATTCTTGTCAAAATCATTATCAATATTTCGAAGCTTCCGATTGCATTTGACTTCCAGATTGATTGGGGCACTCGTGTCACGTTGACATGTATTTATTGTTGCCATGTCTAATAAATATTTATATATTGTAAATGTTCAAAAATGTCTGTTTTATTTGTAGGGCGATAGTTTTGAGTATAAATAAATTATTTTTTGTATGCGTCTATTAAAGTATTGTTATATTAGCGTACATTTAAAAATTCCATCTATTCCTCCTTCAGTTGAGTAACTGTTCAGGGTAAATAAACAAACAAATATATATTTGTTTGTTTATTTCAGTATATATTTGTATGTATTTATATATATTTGTATGTATTTCCAGACAGAACCAGTAAGTTTCAACATATTTGGAATTATTTAACTTGAATAAATGAAACCAAAAAAAATACAAACAGGAGATTTCTCGATTTTTTATTACCTTAAATATTAAAGGAAATCACAAAACATCTAATTCTTAAGTAATGGCAACTGACGAATACAGTGAAACGTTGTATCAATATTTTTATTTGTAACCATATTCAGACCCTCGACTTAACTATTTCGTTCATGTTGAAGTTGACAGAATAAAAAAGTTTGAGGAGAATTATATTAAAGTATCCTTAACTATTACAAGACAGTCTTTACGTTTTTTTTGTTGTGAACATATTTTTAATATAAATTCAATACACTCTCTCTCTCTGTAGCGTTTCGGGGAAAATCATTTTCGACGTATATAATGATTCAAATGCAGGTTTCTCATTAAAGCTTATGCTAATAATTTTAAACTTAATTTTTATTTTTTACGCTTGCTACTTCTCAGACGCCGTCTGTTCGTTGATACGGTAGCCTTTCTTGGTGTTTCTGAAACAATATAATAAAGTTCATACAATTTATATGTATTAAGAGTTGAAACATAATGTTAAACTAGTTGTGGCCCGGCTTGGTACAAATGAAATAGCAAATTTCATTTATATATATATATATATTTAAAGAAGTATTTGTTAAAGCCATAAATTCTCATCAAAATCAGTCTAGTGGTCACAAAGATTAGCCAACCAGAACACAAAAAATTAAAAGTTAATGTTAATGTATGTAACATACTATGTATGCATTTAGTAAAAATGTTTTATTTAATATTATAAAGAGATAATTGTATAGATTAACTTACTTTTCGTACTTTTACTGCTTTTAATGTCTGATTTTGTAATCTCTAATGTTTGTGTATCTTTAGGACTACTTTTTGCCTTAGTTTTCCTTGTGCTCCTCTTAGGGGATTTCGTTACTTCAGGTACATTTATCTTGTCTGTCTCCTTATTGTCGTTCATACTGAGATTATTTTTATTTTTTTTAGCCATAGATCTGGTGTATATCGTTGCTATGACGATTTCACTATTTAGTTTTTTGTTTGCATCATTTTTTTCTTTCAATACTCTTTTCTCTCTCAGCTTATACACTCTAAGCATAGCTGGGGTGTAACCTTCTAAGCCCGGTGGCAATACCTCAATTTCCTTGATAGGTCTCCCGCTTAGTTTCTTCTTCAAGTTGTTGATCACATCCGTCATGGCATATGTTGGGTTCAAATTGACCAAATAATCCTTATTCAGTAACGGTGCCTGTGAATCTATGTTATCTGACGGGAAGTCGGGTATTTTATATTTACATATATCATCGTCCTTCTCAATGCGATCCTTACGTATGATGTGTTCAGGATTCTGTGCCAATATCTCAGCCCAAGTGAACTGTCGTGCTGATCCCATCAGTTTGCCGAATTTACCGATACTATTCCTGTGTCTCTTGACACCTTTGCGTTTGATATTCTTCTTGTTGGATCTAAGATTCTTGGGAGACAGTTTCTTACCGAAGACGTCGTGTGGCATGAGCGATTTCTTCAATCTAGCGACCAGATCCGCGTCGGATATGAAGAAATTTCTAGACGTGCAAGGTTTCCTGATACTATCGCGCGACGTGTTCAATGTTTGCTTAACCAGTTCCAGTTTAAGATCACTCTCAAACGAAAATACATTTTCCCTTTCGTATACCTTCTTAATACCATTCCTTGCTAAGAAGTCAGGCGGGGTATTTTTCCGTCCGAATCTCTTTGAATAGCATAGCTTACGATTAATTGGCGACATGGGAGAATCCATAAAATTAACAGACATCTCCTTGTCTGATACATAATTGTGCTTAAGTAATTCGCTCCTAAATAAGCTCCTGCAATAGTCGTAATCAGGTTTCTGGGTGAAATCCAGACTTGTGACGTACTGGAGATATCGTTCCATGAATTGTGGGTAGAATTCGGTTTTGAAGCACGCTTTGAGTAAGGATTTAATATCGCTCATGTAATTTTTCTTCAGTATGTGGACTAGATCCGGTTCTTGCAGTACTTCAGCGGTTTTCCAAGGTAATATACCAGTTAGCCAGTCCAATAAATTATAGCCTAGAGTTTCTAAGTCGGATCGTCTCGAGTGTGCCCCAATATGAGAGTCCCGTGAACTGTATTCCAATGTACCATCATGAGCTTTTCTGGCATCCATACTAAAATCTTTATGATTACCATTGGAATCTAGAAATTTCGATGCTAGACCATAATCCAACAAATATATCTGACCGTTGGATTGTGATAATATAGCTTCCCTGTACACTTCGTTTAGACTTGGCACCAAATCACTACTTTTAGCTATAGTTTTCTTTATTTTACCAGATATAATAATAGTTTGGTTGCTGTAATCATCTAGAAGTTTCTGGTAAGACTGATCAGAACAAACGGAGCTATTTAAATCTTCGTAATTAACGTAATTTGATAAATGTCGTAAATTGAAAGCGTGGTGTCGATTCAGTGTTCTAGTGTCTTTGTCTGATAATATTTTCCTTAGTTTCCTCTTAACGGATGCCAGTCTTTGGCTGTTTTCTGGACTGTCTAACGAAGGTCTGTCAGGTAGAATGAAGTCTTCGTCATCATAATAATTGGAGGTTCTAGATTTACTGGTTTTAGTCTTCCTATGTTTTCTCGATAGAAGGACTAATTGCTTATTGTCTTTCTGATAAGACGGGGCAGGTTTGACCAGGGCTTTGTTAATTTTGTTACCATCAAATCCCAACATTAAGTTCGAACTCTTTATATCTGAATGTGTGTAACCCTGGTTGTGGATGTATTCCAGTACGTCAAGAATCTGTATGGCTATAATCAGAACATTTTTGAGATCCAACACTTTAGTTCTCGATATAATTTTCTGTAAATCCACGTCGTACCGTGGCAGAACGAGAAATCTATATTTGGTGCCTGAATTCTCATCGGTAAATGACCCACTTGAAATGTATACCGGCATTCCGAGACGTTTTTGTTTGTGCTGTTGACGCCAGTTTTTAACTGAAATTATTATATTAAAATATTAGTAACACTGTTATACAAAAGTTTTCTTCCTTAAACTTGGCATGGAAATAAACACTAAGTTATGCAAATATAAATGAAAGACTATATACAACTTATGTTTAGTTTAATAGAAAAAGTTATGGTAAGGATAATGAAATATGAAGTCAACTATGTATACTATGTAAACTATAGAATATTATAGAGGAATATTGTATCACACATTATTATATGAAACTTAAAAATTTAATCTTATATATA